>BJBW01005342.1:17307-217307 GCA_004320125.1 Scolopax mira | reverse complement strand
ATGCTTTCCTTAGGAAGGGTAAACAGTTCTTTAATTTAATATAGCTGACACTTGAAGATGTGTTTTTCTCTTTTACAAAGATAATTTTTGCATTGAGCAAGTAAATGAGAATCCAAGTAGAAAACATCTTGTTAATGGCGACTAATAAAAACTAATATTGCATGCAATATAATGATATTAAACCTTGTAACTGGTACATAAAGCAAGATCATTCCTATTGTTGCTCTGTCAATGAACATCAAATATGCTCGCATATTAAATATATACTGTCCGAGCGGGGATGCTGTTAACCCTGTGTGCGGCCGGTTGAACGATTAACGGGTACCTGCAAGGGACGGGAACGGGAGGCACGAACGTGACACGCTTCGAGCAACCCGAAGGGGCAAACGCCCCTCTCGGCCCTCGCCAACGAAGGCGACAGCCGGGGGAGGTCCCTGAGGCCATCCCGCACACCCTCCTACACACAGCTTCCCCCCCCAACCCCGCTCCCCTCCCCTGGGCGAAGTCCCGCCAGCCCGAAGTTGGCGAGGCGGGATGCGGGACTGCCTGCGGGGGGGCCCGGAGCGCAAAGCCTCTCTGCGGAGTGGGCAGCAGCACCGGGGTATCCACCCGCGGGAGACCTCCTCCCGGGGGCCTGTCGCTCTCTCAGAGGGCGATCTGAGGAATAAGCAGCCGCGCTTCCACAAAGCCTCTTAAGATAAAACTTTGTATGAGCCCTGGCATCCTCCCCTGAGCCTTTTGTCGCCGGGGCTACTCGCTCGGGTAAAACCATCAGGGTTTGTCCCTGATTTTTCCTTCTATTTTAACGGCTTGATTTCCCAGCACCGTGAAAAAAACAGAAGCGTCTCTGTAGGAATCGTCTGAGGCTTCCCAAATGCTGTCCACAATTAACCTGGTTGCAAATTTAGCAGTCCTTGCAATTGTAGCTGGAAGTGGTGGGTATACTTGCAACTCCCAAACATCTTCGCCACATTCAATGTCTAAAGAGGCTGAACACAACAGGACTGAAGTGTAGAGTACTGATCCGAATTTTAACCACACTGTAGTTAATATTTTTCCCTCTTTATACTTTTTTTTTGGGGGGGGGGAGGGTAGGAGGGGGAGAGAGTCGTGGGGGGGGGACGACAGGACAGATTAATTTAAGAAAACCCCAGTATTTCAAAGTAGTAGTAGTAGTAGTAGTAGTAGTAGTAGTATTTCAAAGTTTATCTCTGGAACTAATATACAATAAATGCCTTCTCCTTTTTTCCCCCTCAGGATGTAAACAGCATGTTCAGGCTTGGTATAAGAGTCCAGTTGCTGATTTCACTGGAAACAGAGGATTGGTTTTTGGGGTAATGCATTATTCACTGCTGGCTGGGTGTATTTTACTTTACAAGACTTCTGCTGTTGTTGTTGCTAAGTTCTTCCAAATTTAAATCAGATTTGGATTTGGATTCTCTAAAATACTTTCCCTGATAAGAAGATAATTATTTATTGTCATATTCATTTTTTGAAATTCAAGGAAACAATGAAAACATGTGTATATTTTTGTGCATAATTTAATACAGAATTCGATCACAATTTTTACATGAGATTTCAGTCAAAGTGTCTGTGTGTCTTGAGTCATTTACAGCAAAGATGTAGTTCAGATTGTTGGAAGAAAGTGAAGTCCAGGGGCTGCAGCATCAGAAAAGCACTTTTCCACCTTACAGAACATGAGGTTTGTATATATGAAGATCATTAGTAAACTGTTGCACCAAAGCTGTGTTGGATTTTCAATTATGCTAATGGTGTTTCTCCATATTAGGCTGATGTTCCTGAAAGCAGCATTTGTTCCTGAATCATTCCACACTCATGCAAAATGTTTGGTCTTTATTGTCCAAGTGTAATTTCAGTACTGTGATTCATATACTCTCTCTGCTTGTAAAGCAGTAAAAGTTATCCAGAGCTTTCTAAGCAGCATTTTCCATTGACATCACTGGAGAATCTGCTTAAAAACTCGTGGTGTCATATGGCCAGTGGAAAGCAGGCTATGCAGGACGAGAAATATCTGCATAAACTGTAGCATCTTCTTTTGAAAAAGGAGGGACCAACAGCTTTGCTCCAACTAAGTGCTACTCAAACAATTCCTTGCAAAAAGCATAATCAAAATATTTTGTCAATTTTCTTCAGAAAATACTCAATAGTAAGTTTTTCTGTTTGTTTGTTTTTTAATCAATAAAACATTTTTATTTTGTGTCAAATAATATTCTGGGAATTTCTCCACCAGCTGTCAAACTGTTTGCTGGAATGGTTTCTGTTTCATTATTCAACCAGCTTGAGGGTTTTTACTCTTGTGGTACTTGGCAGGGCAAATATTTTCAATACCTGCAAGTGACCATCTTATTAACTGTGAAAAATTTCACTTGAACAATAAACAGCGATCCACCAAAGAATCACAGCAACTTACTCCAAAGTACATTACTCAGTCAAAAATCTTGGGCAACATTCATATGACCTTTGCCTGCTTTCAAAATGCAACATTAATGCATTTTTTTTTCCTCCAGAATTCTCCATCGAATAACATGGCTTGGTTTTTAAAAGATAACCCAAGAGTTTCGGCAAAACGGTTATTATACTTGGGATAATGATATTCAAAGGGACTCACCTTGCAACCTTTAGACACACGAGCAGTTAACTCTTACTTACATAAGGACAACAAGGACTACTTGTACGTATAAGGGTTGCAGGGTCAGACTCAAAGGCCCCCAATACGACAAAGCATTTAAGAGCAGGAATTACTTTGGTCTTTTGCTGTGTAGAGCTGGAGTGCTGAGCCGGGGCCATAACTGATGTGGTGGCCAATGTTCCTGGATTTAAAGGGTTATGTAGGAATCACACTTTATGTTTTCAAAACAAAATTAGTAAAGTATTTTGAAAAAGAAGGATATGTGAGAAACAAAGAGTTAGCAATACATTAAGATGTGATCTTTAGGTAGACTTCTCCAGGATCAAGGAAAGCTAACAAAGAGGCTAAGCTTCTGGCACAGCTCATAGATACTGGGATTTCTTACAATGAATTTTTTGCTACTGACACCAAAGTTTTTCACAAAAATTAATTTGTTTGTCAAAACCTTCCTAGGAAACCATCTCAGCTTCAGGGAGATTTCAGGACCAAAACAGAAAGGGCTTTCATCGTAACATCCTGCTATAGGAAGAACAGGGCATCCTCTGATCCACAGATGGAAGCTGAACTGTGATTTATCATATTTGAGATAGGTGCCCTAATTGCCAGTGATCAGCTGTGTGCAGAGTGTTCTGCACTCTATTTTCTTTTTAATGGGAAACAACTTAATTTTATTTTCGTGGGGAGTGGAAAAAAGTTTCAAAAAATTTTAAATGTTTTGTGCAGAGGAATTCGTACTTTCCTGCCAGCCCTTCTTATACTACTTGGAAATCTAAAAGAACTTCATACTTACACAAAAGATCCTTAAAAGAGCAAGATTTAGCCCCTGTGAAACTGGCAAAATATATTGCAAATGTTTTCCATTTGAAAGATTGAGTTGCTCAAAGTTAAATAAATTGTAACATAGCTTTTACCAAATTAAAAAATAAATATATAAAAAGACAGTAGCATTAATTTGTTCTCTATTACAGAAACACAGTTTGCACCATTAGGTCAGTATTTCCATTCCAAATCTGTTATCCAGGGATGTATAACTTAAACATAAACATTCATTCAGAACTGCAATGAGGCATAGGAATGTATCAAGCTTGAATGTAGCCTTAGGTAATTTTTAAATGACAGAAAGGCTAGCAAAAAAGGCAATTCAGTTTGTACTCTTTCAGTTCAAAAAGTATCTCCCCCTGTTTAGGCAGATAGCCTACAATGTTGAAGAGCACACTTGTGGCACCTAAGTAAAAAACCAAATATGAAATAACATTTTTATCTCCTGCGGAGACTCAGACTGACGTATATTTACTGTGTTAAAAAAGTAAATATTTATAGAGTAATTTTTAGCCTAGATCTTGGATAAAATTTAGTTGTGGTGAAAGTTATTGCATCCCCTGATGACGTCAATAGAGAGATGATTCTGCTCACCGTGCCTTTTATATCTGTGTTTAGGAGCTAGATAAACACAACGTAACAGTGTTAGGGACATTATTATAAACAACTAGGGTATAAGAAACTCTCAGGAGCTGAGAACATTTTGCTATTACTGGATGGAGAAAAAATGGTGTGTGCCCTGCTAGCTCAAAGTATGTCTTTAATCATGCATCGGAACACGGAAAGAAACTCCTTCCTGGAACACTTAACTGGAAACATGGGAAGCAAGCACCGGTTATGGCCATTGTTTCCAAAATACAGGACAGTGAGTGGGAGGGTGTCTCAGCCTCAGGGAGCCCAGTAGCATCCTCTTGGCGTTAGAAGATCTCCCTTATTACGTTAAGGGCAGAGTTTCTGAGACTCTGGAAAACTGCCCGGCGTGGTTCCTGCTGGGCATCTCTCCACTCTGGGGAAGGTGAAACACGATCCTCGAGGATGACAGCATTCCTCCAAGTGGATTGCAAAAGCTGCTTAGGCCATGAAATGGCGGGAAGCCTTGGAAGGAATGCAAACCAGAGAGTAATAAAAGTCTGGCTAAGCTTCACATCTGGGCTGTCAGGTAGGAGGGGACCCTCTGGAACTCATGCTTAGAAGAAATAAGAGACGTGGGATGACTGGGATTTCTTCTCTTTGGTGCAATGACGTGTTGGCCAGTGGGTGCTACCTTTCTTGAAGTCAATAGAGTTACAGCCATATGGCTGTGATACCTGGCTTTTTTTTTCATATTTACCAGCCCCTAGTCATTCAGAAGCACCAACACCATTTCCTTCTGTTCAGCTATTCATTACTGAACAAGGTGGGCCAATGCTGGAAATCATGCTCATGCAGATTTTCTTTCTTCTCCAATGCCATCATTCAAAGTTCCACTCTGATGAAATGCTAATAACAAATAGGCCTTCCACCAAAGACATGCATTCATATGCATTTTGAGACCTAATTCATGGCACTGTATGACATTACCCTTACCACAAAGATGATTCACTGCTATGGGAAATAAATACCAGTGTTTAAAAAAATCTTTCGTGACTTGTTGAGCAGTAACTCCAGGCCCTGAAATTCCTTCACATCACACTGCACAAAAGGAGTCTTTATGTTAATGCTATGACTATGGGTCCAGATGAAAGGAGAAAAAAGAAAGACAGATTGTTGGAAAAAAGGGCCTGTCTAACACGTAACACCTGCACACACAGGAGTCCTGCACCACCTAGCACAGAGATAGGTGACTGGGAGAGGAGCACATATTGGGGCAATGCTGACAGTAGCTGGGGAAACGTGATCTGTGTGCAGCAAGTTCCATGGCAAAGCAAGATACCAGTATCAGTATGATTACTGATTAATGCACTTTCACTTCCTCTGCAGATTCCAGGTGATTTCAATGGCATTGTTGTAAGGCCACAGATCCGAGGAGTTCATAGAAACAATGGTGCAACGAGGCCCACTGTTCTGAGCTCAGCAAAAGTGCTACTCACCGATATTATTTATTTTGCTGTTTCAACCTTTTCTCTGCTTTTGCAGTGTTAAAATGAAGAAAAGTGAGAAAAAGGAGAAGGAAACAACCAAAAAAGTGCAAAAAAAAAGGAGGGAGGGGAGAAGGTAACTGCCTACACTTTTTGTTTTGTCATTGCTGTTGAAAACAACAGCATTTGGCACCACACAGAACCTTTCAGTCATTATGTTATTCACTGTACTTGGAGTCTGCTTCAGCAAAATGTTTCAGATTAAAATGTCAATGTTTATGCTCAACTGGCCTCAGATCTATAGGTTTAGAAGTATTTTTCCATGGGTTCCTGATCTGCACACATGCTTCATTCTGCATGGCTGCAAGCCATGCCTCATAAAGGTGAGAATGTGGCATAACTGCGCAGACTTCAAACCACAATTCTTTGTGGTATGTTTTTCAGTTTTGTGTAAGGCCAAATGTGTGGTCAAACTCTTGTTACTTTAGCTGGTTCCACAGGCTGGCACAACCCAAGCAAGGGCAATCCATAGAATTTGGACTTCAAATTAAAATATACATGTTTTCAAGCACAGTTTATGTTCACAAAAGCTGTAATAATGTTTCACCCATGCAGTTGACTTCAGCAGAAACTTTATCTAAAAAAACAGTTTCAAGCTATTTTGGAGTCCAATCAGAGAATAATATGTTACAATGGGTAGCACAGTTGGTAGTGATTTCTATATTTTAACACTTCATATAACTGTATCGTGTTTGATGAAGTAAACTACTGCTCTTTAGAGTACTGCTGCAGCTGTGGTTGCAAGCAACGTGAGAAGTTATCAGAGCTACAGACTAAAAGCTTGAGTTACTCTTCAGTACTTCTGTTGACATAGGAGCAGCAGCCACTTTTGTGAAGAGAAACAAAAGAAAAAGATGCAGCACTTTTAAGTGTACTCAATGAGTTTTAAAAACTTAATCATACTATTTTTGCAATGATACATTATTTTGCAGGCTTTTAAAGAGCTCGTTTTATTAGCAAATCCTTAAACTTCAGTATCAGACAAAATGAGATTTCATACGGTGTTCTAGTTTCTTTTTTTGTGTTTGCTTCTTCATTGGTTTTTACTTTTCATTTCTGCTAAGTTTCCCCAATACTTTCCTCAAATTTGGGAATTTGTGACATTGAATTGTGGCATTGAACGGTGACATTGAAATAATTTCATATTTAATTAAATTATAAAACTCATTTAGAACTGGGGTCAAGTAATTACCAGTAAATAGAATCTAAATAAAACAACTATTGCTCAAAAGTAATTTTTATGTATTTCTTCTGAAATAGATTCTGACATATTTCTTCTGGCTTTCAGTGCAAATCCTTCACATAATCACAAACCAAAAAAAAAATCTTAAAGATTAATTTGTGCTATGACTGTTGAATTTTTTTTTTGTTTGGCTTTAATTTGTACCCTTTGCCACCTTTGTGGCAACTAGTTGCCACTGTTGTTTATTCCACTGAAAGTGTCAAACGACTGATAAGTGAAAACCAGATGAGGAGGTTTGCTATTATATTATACCTTCTCTTCACCTACATACTGTTCATGTTTACTTTCCTAATTAAACTCTCTCTGTGAGAACTCCCCATCCACTCTGAACCCACCTTCACTAACCACACCAACAGTCCTTGGCTCAGTTTTCTTCACTGCCTTCTGTGCTACCTGAAAACAACTGCTATTCTTCTGCCTTGCTTCCCATGCCACATACGTCACTTCACAAATCCCAATGACCTTCCTTTCTGCTTCTTTTGCCAAGATATAGGTTTTCCCATCTTTCACAGTGCACAGGATCTCAAGCTTTTCCTTCACCAAAATCACTCCCCTGAAAGAATTTGTGAAAAGCAGAGGATCTGTTTTTCAAAGGATCTGGATCACTGGTTGGATAGATGAGAAGAGGGCAGTGGATGTTGTCTACCTTGACTTCAGCAAGGATTTTGATGCTGTCTCCCACAGCATCCTCATAGGTGAGCTTAGGAAATGTGGGTTAGATGAACAGACAGTTAAGTGGATTGAAAACTGGCAAAAAGATAGGACCCAGAGGGTTGTGATTAGAGGGTGCCAGAATCCATCTGGAAGTCTGTAACAAGTGGTGTTCCCCAGGGGTCAGTACTGGGTCCAGTCCTCTTTGATATATTCATCAATGACCTGGACAAAGGGATGGACAGCAAGTTTGCTGATGACACAAAACTAGGAGGGGTGGCTGACACCCCAGAAGGCTGTGCTGCCATACAGAGAGACCTGGAAAGGCTGGAGAGTTGGGCCAAGAGAAACCTAATGAAATTTAACAAGGGCAAGAGTAGGGTGCTGCACCTGGGGAGAAATAACCCCCTGCACCAGTACAGGTTGGGGCCTGACCTGCTGAAAAGCAGTTCTGAGGAGAAAGACCTGGGAGTTCTCGTGGACAACAGGATGACCATGAGCTAGCAATGTGCCCTTGTGGCTGAAAAGGCCAATGGCATCCTGGGGTGCATCAAGAAGAGAGCGTGGTTGAGGGAGATCATCCTGCCCCTCTACTCTACCCTGGTGAGGCCCCATCTGGAGTACTGTGTCCAGATCTGGGCTCCCCAGTTCAGGAAGGACAGGGAATTGCTGGAGAGGGTACAGCAAAGAGCTACAAAGAGGATTAAGGGTCTGGAGCATCTCTCCTATGAGGAAAAGCTGTGAGACTTGCATCTTTTTAGTCTTGAGAAGACTTAGGGGGGATCTGATCAATGCTTACAAATCCTTAAAGGGAGGGCGTCAGGAGGACAGGGCTGGTCTTTTCTCAGTGGTGCCCAGGGACAGGACAAGAGGAAACGAGCACAAATTTGAGTATAAGAAGTTCCACCTAAACATGAGGAGGAACTTCTTTACTGTGAGAGTGGTGGAGCACTGGAACAGACTGCCCAGAGAGGTGGTGGAATCTCCTTCTCTGGAGACATTCAAAACCCACTTGGACAAGTTCCTGTCCAACGTGCTCTAGTTAGACCTGCTCTGGCAGGGGGATGGAGTAGATGATCTCCAGAGGTCCTTTCCAACCCCATATGATTCTATGATTCTATGACCAGCTTCTTTCTCTGCTTCCAGCCTCTCCTGGTCCACCTTCATCTGTGATCCCTGAAGCAATGTCTGAATTGGATGTGGGGATTTACATGGAGGATGAGCATTTACTCTTATTTTTTACCAAAAATTGCTTTTAGCCCAATGGAGTGGCATCTCAGGGCCTTTCTTTCTCACTAACTCCCATGAGTCCCCAACCTCTTGTGGGGATAGGATCTCACTTTGAGACTACAATGCACTTGCCTTTTCCTCTGAGAAGTGAAAGAACCTGATTACATACATTCTGCTCAGCTTTCATACTGCTCACTTCATAACACTGCTGAAGAGAAGAAAGAGAAAGGGACCTGCCAGGGGAAGCTTCTACATGTTTGTATTCACTTTCAGCTGGCCTTGAATAATAAGAGGTGAACTTTCTCCTGTCTCCTATCTCTCCCGTGGTCACTGCATAACATCATGGATACTCTCTACTGGGGAAAATGGAGGCAATTTCCTCTAACTGCCTATGCTATGTCTATTCTGTAGAAAAAGAGGGCTTTACTGCATAACATCCCCTTCAATAAAATATAAAAATCTGCAAACTTCCTAATCCTTGCACAAGCATTTAGCCATGAGGCTTTTACTGCTACTAATAGGAGTTCTTCAACTAAATCTCTACACCTTTCTGTAATAATCTACACAAGAAGTAATGTTCTGTAATACCATTCAATCTCTATTTTTATGTCATGCCACAGCCTAATATTCCTCAGTCCATGGCAAATATGCCTTCAGAAAATAGCCTGAGATGGGATAGAATAAGATCCATGATCAAATGAGAATCACTCACTGAAACAGAATTCTTTTTAGCGAGTTGATAAGCCAGACCATGAAGATATAAAAAGTGCAGGGATGGCTTGTGCCAGGTACAGTCTCTAGTTGGAAGATTTGGCTCTAAAAACCCAGGAGGAAACTGACTCATTCTATCCACTGAGTGGAAAAAGAAAAGTGAAGATGTTTGAAAGAAAATTAAGGAAAAGTAAGGAAGTTACCTTAACTATACCCTTCACTTTCTTTGCAATCAAGACCACCACTGGATGGCTCTAGATCAGGCCCAAAAATGCACAGATAGATAGGTGAAATGGTCAACCGGAAAACAGGGGTGGCGAAGTTTGTAGGAAAGAAAAGGCACTGATCTGCAATCTTCCTTCAGTCTCACAGAAGCTGTCTACATGGTAGACAACATTAGACTGAGCTTAAAACCCAGCCTAGGGAGCAGGCTTTTAATTCCAGGATCTCCACAACTTTCCCTATTTTATCTGTGATATAAGAAGCAAGAAGACATATGTTCTGAAGTAATTGACTGAGGATTTAATAGGTCTTTTGCAATTGAACTTCTGTGAGGAAAATAGATTCCATTCAAGGCTGCTGACCAACATAGAGAATGAAAAAGGCTGTTGTAGGGAGATACACAGGTTTGGTACACACTCTGCTGAGGTGAGGTATAACAGCAGTCATCCACAGGCCTACCTAGGAGGAGTTCAGCATCCCATTAGCACTGGTAGGCACGGAGTGGTTGCCTGTATCAGGTGCCATTGCTGAACACGTGGAGCTGGGAAGCCCTTCCTACCCTTTGTCCACTTACACTGTGGCTTACTGGGTAAAACACAGGTAAAAAAAGATAATAGATTAAAAGACACTTATAAATCAGAAAATGTACTGTCTTTCGCTGTACATTACATGACCTATAAGAGGCAAACAATTCCCAGGAGATAGAGGAAGAGTCTCCACATTGTACCAATTCATGGAACGGCAGACATGGAATTAGTTCAATCAAATTAAATGATATTAAACTACAGTAAGTGTTAATCAACAAACATTTGTGGAAAAAGGATCTTGCAAACTGATTTGATATATTTATAAGTTTGTTTGAGGATGCTAATAACTTCAATAGATCTAAGTTCAAATAAGATATTTTACTTATCTCCACAGTGTCCTGACACATTCTAAAGTTACAAGCAAAGGTCTAGATGTCAAAAAATAATAATAATAAACCCTAAATAATAGTAAACATTGCATAGAGCATGTCACTGTTATAAAATAGCAAACTACATTGCTTAATTTTTCAGATAAATAAAAAGTATGTCTGGAAATAGGTAAATAGGAAGTCATACACATGAAAAAAATACAGATCATACATAGAGAATGAACAACCTCTCCAAGAGAAAAAATTACTAGCAAGATTGATCTCATGTTAGATCTACATCCTGGAGCTCTCAGGTTGTTATATTTTCTTTTATAGGGTTAATAAAATCTCATTTACATATGTTGTAACTTAAGAAGCAGAAGAAAAGAAGTTGGGTTTGGCTTTTCTTTTGATATATCACAACTATTTAAATATTTGTCCAGTTCAGCTTTCTAAAATGAAGGAAATCCATTGAAAAGTTATAGAGGTTTTAGGGAAAAGCCTGAAAAATGAGATTGAAAAATGTGAAAGATTCAAAAGACTTGGTCTACTTAATTTATCAAGAGATAACTTAATCACAGTCCTTAAATACCTACATGGGAAACAGAAATTTCATAATAAGATGGTTCTTCAATCGAGCTAACAGAAGTGTAATAAGATCCAATAGCTGGAAATTGAAGCTTGATAAAATTAGGCTAAAAATTAGGTACATTTTTTTTTTGACAGTGAGGGTAATGAGCCACTAGAACAATGAACCAAAGACTCCTATGGATTCTTTGAGGGATATTTCTATACTGTTGCATTTTTTAAAGGATTTGCTGTATTTCAAACAGGTTTTATTTCAGAAAAGTCCACCAGCCTTTTTAAACAGGAGGTCAGCCTGTGTGATCACACTGTTTCTTGTGAGCTCTGCACTCTATAGAACTCATGATAAAGCACTTAGTGCCGAAATGTTTGGACATTTAAAAAAAAAAATTAGTCTTCTAGCACTGGCATTGATAGCTGCAGATTATACATGGACTTTCTGACTCAGATAAGTTCAAATGAAATGGTTCAATAGACAGTTATGGAATAGCTGCCCCGAATCACTTGACATACAACAAAATAGAATAACAATGAAGGTTTTCATTATCTGAGTGCCATGAGTAGTGCATATACTGAAAGCAGACAAGCAAGTTGAGTAAATGTTTCTTTATTGACAGCAAAATCTAGTGTAGAAGTTCAATTGATGACTATGTGATTTTGCTCTGGGCCTATAGGGCTAATATCAGGGCTCTCCAAAATTATACGTGAATTTGGGCTGAAAAAAAAGAAGCACATTATGAAGGATCAAAAGACTTACTTAATTTGGCCTAATGATAACGCCTGGATTTCTACTGGTGAAACCAGATGAGCTCCAAAAGAGCACTTAGATGATCAAAACCACAATTTGAGCAAATTAAGAGAACGACCTCCCAAACCTCTCCACCTATATCATATCTGATCTGAGAGGCTGCAGGTAGTCACATATTTATGCAAGAAACAGTCATTGGGTCTGAAGAATTCTGCTAGGTTCAGGAGGATAGCAGCTAGGTAAGTGTCCATACTTCAAGGCCATTTAGTTTCAAGAATCTTCTCAAGAAGTTTATACTATGGTTTGCAAGAGTTGTTAGTTTAGTTGCCTTGGAACAGAGAATGCATCTCAGGTTATCCACCTCTTAGATGGCTGCTCTAACAACCAGGCTATTGCACAAAAAACTATTTTTCCAAAGAATTGACCATGTCTGTCACTTACAACTGAAGGGCTGACCTGGTCACAAAATCACAATATGCACATCATACATTCACATGCTGGCATGTGAATCCCACCCATATGGAAACTCCTTATTTTGAACAGAGATGCCATTTTGAGCAGCCCCTTGTTTAATATTTCACATTAGGGAGCAAATTAATGATTCCTTTTTGTTACACATCTCCTCTAACCTAACTGGATGTGCAGAATACCATGCATCCAAAGTTAAGTACCAAACTCCTTATTTGATACAAGGAAACTAAATATCACATCCCCTGTGTCCCAACTGGGCTCTGGCACACAGTAATCATATGTGATGAGATGGGTCAGAGCTTAACAAGGCAAGCTTGTGCAGTTTTTAACATTTTTATTTCCTAGAAAATTAAAGTATGTTTGTTCATAACAGCCCTTTTCCTTGCTATACAGTCTGTTCTAGTGTATAACTCTTGAGGAGCTGTGAAATTTTTCATTAAGTGGAAATCTTGCATTCCAGTGAAATGTAACAGTTACCCATTTGCCATGTTTAGGGGATTTTGAGTGTGCCAGTGTGCTTGGGTTAAGTGATCCTTTTGGTTTATTGGTGTTCTAATTTGCTGACATAAAGTGTGTATATGGTCTCTTTCTATCTTGAATGGATGTGGTTAAGAACTAGAGGGAAGTCACCAAACTGCTGTGAAGGCACCGTCGTGTATGTCAGCACTGCACAAGACAATGCAACCAAGAGCAACCATAGGGGCTAATATATGGGGATGTCTTGGCAGGGTTGATTAGCCCTGGCAGAACAAATTAACGTGTCAATGCTGCTTCTGCTGTTTGTACTATCTCTGTGGACAGCCCCATTGTGCCCAGTTCTGTTCAGATTCATGTGAGACATTCAATAATGCCTGAAGCAGCATAGCTAAGAGCTGTCAGAAGAGGTTTCTTCTGCATTTTTAGGAACGCTGGAGGACTTGCAGGGAGACTCATTTATGCTGTGTAGGTCTATTAGTGAAGGTTGAAAAACTGTGTCTTTCACCTGGACTGGAAGTATCTGAAATGGTCTTCACTAGTCCTAAAAAAATGACTCTGCACCAAACAAAAAAGCCTTATTTTCATAATATAACACTCACTTAAACCTGTGGAGAGCAATATTTGGAATTGGTTGAGATCCTGAAATACAGAAAATCTCTTTCAGGATCCTCAGCCCTCAAATTAGGCAAGCATGAAACTTAACTTTATGCAGTACTCAATGGATAAATGGCATGATAATCAAAGGACAAGGCTGCCCCACAAAGCATCCCGTTTTGATGAAAATGTCTATTGCTGTTTTCTGTACTAACTGTTATTTCCTAAAGACTGGAATTTTCATGCCAGATAGATCATATTGTTATAGTCCAGTTGGAAGGCAATAAAGTCCTGAGCTGCCAAGGCCACGTCATCATCCAATTGCTTCGCCATCTGCTAATAGTTTGGTGTCGATGACAAACCCAGGTGCATTCCTAAATATAGTAGTGATCTAACAACTTGTGGCTATGTCTTTTCAACCAGAGAACACTGAACCAGAACATTTTGCTAAAGAACATCATAAATATGAATAAGTAACAAAGATAATAGTGATTGCAATAACTGTGTGGCCTTATCTCCCAAATAATCCAAATGCAATTTTTAAAATGTTGAAAAGTATATGCAAGAATTATTTTACTTGCTGGCCTGCGGTAGAATGTGGAATTTTTAGTAGTGTGGAACAGTGATATTGCTGTCTTAAAAGGGAGAAATATAAAATGATATATACGGCTACTCGAAGGTCTTGAATATGTAGGAAGAAAATAACTATGACTCCTCTCACAAACCAAAGTAAGAGCAGAATCCGTCTCTGAATGGTTGTGAAAAGTGCAACTACCTCATTTAATTACTTAAAAATAGCCAAGTCTGAAGCTATAGGATTCAACCTTCATTTGACACTACAGTCAACAAATTGCCTTATAGCAATTGCTTCTGTTATGTCCAGACCCTTCCTCAGAATAGAGAGGGTGTTCTCCATGTTCCTAACAGCTGAGAAGAATGCTTCTTCAGCAACCTCCGGACTCGACCCCCTGTCCTCGACCCAGAGGGGTCACACATGGGAGAGATTCCCAAAGCAGCTCTCTTGGGGAAGAGGGGCAGTGGCAGAGAGCCCTGCCAGCTAAACAATCTCCCCTGTCAGCAGTTTCATCAATCATTGTGGGCCCATCCTGAAGCCTGCTGAAGCCAATGGAAACCCTCTTCATGACATCAAGGTGTTTTGGGCTTGTGTTACTGAATCACTCTAATGTCCTAAGCTGTCCTTGGAAGAGGTTTGAAGCTGTTTTATCAGATTATCTGTTTCACTTTTTTCTTGGAAAAAATTAAACGTGCCCTTCACTGTGTTCCGTAAGTTTCTTATATGAAACATAATTTAAAGCATTTAATTCTTCAGCAAAGGAAATGTGAGTAGGAACAAATATGAAACAGCTTCTGAATGTTTTTTAAAAATATGATTTATAACATTTTAATATTTACTTCAAGTTTACTTCCCAAAATTACACTTAGTTTCCTCTAAAAATTGCCATTTTTTTTTGGCTATTCTGTTATTGCAAAATTATTCACTCAGTTTCTGGTTAGAAAAGCTTTGCTGGCATGAAATAATCTTTCAGAACTGTGTACCTTTTTATGTTTCCAATATTAACTAACCACTCAGGGTGTGATCTTGTTGAAATCAGAAGATTTTCTATTATACAGGAGTGGAAATATTTAGCTTCTCTCTCCCCTCTCAGAAAACAAACCACATCCTGGAAAAAGAAATGTTTTACACAGAATTTATACATGATAAGAAATTCATTCCACAAGTGGAGTAAGACCTTTAAAAGACCTTTATCTACCTCACAGAATAAATTTGATATGCCTTACAAACCATTATGTGAACTCTTCCTCTCAGTGCATGCAGATGCAACTCTCTCTCTCCTAAGTGCTAACACCATAATTTCCATTCCAATGATGAAATCGGGTGTGGAGGGGGACAAGTTTATTGTACTGCACTTGTATATGATTACATACTAGATTGTAAAAATTTAACATTTATTTAGCTTCTTCTAATAAGCTTTTCAAAACCTAATAAATCTGAGAAGCTTAAAACATCTGTTTGCTCCAGACGACCATTCAGCAGGGTTGGGCATCCTGCTGGTGGGGCTGCTGAGACTGTTTAAGGAGCCTGGTGGATACTCGCAGCGCATGTTACAAGAGAACAATTCTTGAGGAAACTTTTGGTTTGAAGAGTTTGCAGACACAGGATATTGAGACTGAGCTTTATGTATGTAAACTGTTTCTCTAGGAGTTTTTCTGCAAATTTTGGTAACAAAGTGCAGCCAAGATGCTTGAAAGGTGGGATTCCATTAGATAAAGAATCACAAAACCTTTCTTTCCTGCTGCGACTCAATGGGGCTTCGAGCACTTCAGACTCAGAGGCATCTTGCCTGGTGCCAAAGGTTGTCAGAGACAGCCCTTAACATACAACTGACATGCATCCCCAGGGATCTTACATTTACAAGCACTGTCCAGAGCAGATACCATTTTTTTTTTTTTTAATTTCACTCCTCTTTCTGCTTTGCCAAAGCTCTCTGCCCTAAAGCAACCCTGAAGTGCCCTTTTCTTTCTATTACTCCGGCGTCGTGATGAAATACAAGGTGATGCAGGAGCTACTGATGCAAACTCATTCCAACAAAGCGATTCTTTAACAAAAAATCCTTCACTGGCCAACCACCCACACTGTAAAGCCCCTCTGGAATCATCTGATGATACAAATCAGCTGTAGCAGAGCTGACCCATGGAGTTTCAACTCAGAGCACCTGCTGCGTTTTACCTCCCCAGCCATGTTTAAATAGACAATGCAATAAGAGGTAAGCCAGTTTGGTAAACATAAGGGGGTTCATTTACTATTCACACAAAGCAAAGAAATTAAACAGGTAATTTCTAATTTTGATCTTTCTATAAAATTATGTGCACTATTTATCAGAAAACTTGACAAATGAGCACATTTAATATCATGGAGGTAATTCCCCCAGCTTGTTGTCCCATGTTTCTTGATCAAAATAGTGTTGCAAAATTCCTTAAATCCATAAGTAATTTTAAATAAATAGTTCTGTCATATGCTTTTATTACAAAACACTCTTTCTATGTATTTTTAATACAGAAAGGTTATGTTTTGATGATTTCACTAAGAGATTTGGGGCATCTTTGGTTTCACAGTAACTTGGTGTTGTTTAGTGTTTAAAAGTTGGGTCCAAGAAACTTTTTAGAAATTTCTGAGTTAAAGGACAACTTAATATGTCTGAAGTTAGAAGGTAATAAATAAGATACACGTAAAGAGTTGGGGAAACATAGGTTTGGAACACAACATTACAAAGGTTAAAGGATACAATAAATCGGTTAAGAAAAAAATATCCCATTTTGCCAAGGTTACAGAGACAAAACATGTGACACAGGGAAAGGATGTGTTACCAGGACATGTTATCAGACCAGGCAGGTCTGATAGAGGTTAACCACTACGTTTGCACTGTGGTAGTGGAGGGAGTTAGAGAGGGTTTGGAGCTGCTTTAAATTCTATCAGGACCAATCAAACAAGACAGAAACCTGCAACTTCCTCTGCATTTCTCTAATTTCTGCTATGACCTAGGATAATTGGGAGATGGTGAAAGTTAGGGATCAAACTAATGGTGGGAGCAAACCAATCTTAATCATTGTGATAATGGTGGAAACAGATTAATGGATTTGCCCAGCAGAAGGTGTGCAAATACCTCTCAAAAAATTACTGCCAGGTGCTTTTTGTCAGGACTCTTTGCTGAAGCAGGGACAAAAGAAAGGCAAATGGATACAAATAAAACAAATCAATATTTCAGTATTCTCAAAAATGCATATCCTAAACCAATTTCCCAATATTGGTAGTGTAACAAAAATTACTCCTTTGCAAAGTCAATGGGATGATTGTTTCCCAAACAAGAGTGCCTTTCAAGTTGTTTTCATCAATTTAATTTCAATAATGACTTCGGTTGATATGATTTTTCTTACTGGTTTATATTGGTACATATCTTGAATGTATATTTGAGAAATTTCCTTTCCTTAAGAAACTATGAGCCTCTTGCTTGTCTCTTATACCAAGTGGATCAAGACTTAAACTGAATAAAGTTTGTGTGAGAAGCGAATCAACCCTGATTTTCAACAATACTCATAGCTTTAGGCGCACTGGCTCTGGGAAATCTGCCTTTCTAACTCTTCAGTTCTAGCCTCTAATACAGTCTCTCTGTTGGCATCACGACAATTTCCTGAATTAGACCCCCTGAGACCTTGGGTCATGAGGCTTATTTCACTTTGTATGATTTATCTAGATTTGAATTCAGGTTGTTTCTCGGGTGTACCAGCTACTTCTCTGGAGAAGCAGTGAACTACCAGGGCAGTTGAATCACTTCCCACCCAACTGAAGATCACCAAAAAGGCTTCCTGGACATGTGTCCACCTATTTAAGCAATCAGGGAATGTTGTGAGGAACAAGATTTCTTAGATTATTTCTGTTTGGGAATAAAGTGATAAAGCATTTTTTCCTTGTGCTATTTCCAATTGGAAATACCACAAGGAAGTATGTTTCTCATTATATTTCCTATTTGTTCAAGTGCATTCCCATGCCAAGGGAACAGCTGAATCAAAAGGCAGGCAATGCCCCAGAGTTTTGATGCAAGCAAATGGCAAGCGAGAGTAAATTACTCTCTTTCTTTAACTTCTTTTTTTTTCCCAAAAAATTGTTGAAAAGTTTTCATATAAAATGAAAACAGAATTATGGGCTGGGAAGCCTCCACAAAGCCTTACTCATCTTTTCTGACAACAAACTGCTAGCTAATTTATGTAAATAGGAACCTTGCATGCTTTCTGGTGTTAGCTAACAGAATTCAGTGAAATGGAGAGCCCAGTTTCTGGTCAAGGCTGATAGTAACTCTCCCTGTGATCATGCATTTACTGGAAGACTAAATACAATGCTATGCTATTTCACTTTTTCTTTATTCTCATCTCAATTAAACTTTTTTGTTGTGTAACCAGTATGTGTAGCAATTCTGCAAGCAAGATTTTATCACAGGAAGGGAAGGGAAAGAGAGCATCTCATTGCTCCCTCATATTATCCATGATAGATACAGCTTGGGCTCCCTCCTCATCCACAAGTCCCACTCTCCCTTCTACGACTGCAAATGTTTGGCGTCATTATTTTGTTCTTTTAGTTGGTTGGTTCTCAGGCAATGAAGCTTACTGTGGTGAACACCATACTGCTTACCAGTCTGTCCATCTATATCTCGTTGAAATCTGAAAAAAAAAAAAAAGGATTTACATGGGATGTATGCAGTTCATTGGTCTCTCTTTGTTCAGTTGATCTTTTCTGTGAGGAGTAACTTAGATGAGACAAATTCATAACAACTGACAATGTGGTTCACGTCACAACATGACCGCTACAGTAGCCCACTCCTACCCCAGTTCTCCTTAGCCATTTTCCTAGGAACAGAACAAGGGGCAGTTGGTGATGTAAAAGACCAGTGGTCTCAACCAGGACTAATGATAACAGAGGTAAACATCTCTGCAGGAAGAGTAGTGCATGTGGAGAGTCTCTTCTTGGCACTTGTGCCTCTGCAAGGATACCACACTGTCTAGCAGACAAAATGTCATATTAACTCATGGCCGTGAATGCAGAAAGCTGACTTATGCTGCACTCTGTAGGCATTAAAGTAGTTTGGGTTTTTTTTTTCAGGGAAAGGTTTCTAACAAAAAATTCAAAATTGCTGTCTGTTCTGAGCATTTGTGTCTGTAGTTAGAGGGAGACATGCCATTTTCACTCCAGGTGTTTTCTGTATTAAAATAAATTAAAAAAAAAAGACTTCCACTGCCACAGAAGGGAAGTTTTTGGGGCTGTTGGGGAGGGGAGAGGGGAAGAATGCCTTGTTTTATGAAGGTCATTAAATTATTTCTCATGTCATAGGGTTTTAATATTATATCTTTTTAAGTTAATGATAAGGTTTGTTGCTTTTATTGATAATTTTTTCACAGCTTTTCTTTCTCACATTTCCTAATTATGGAAAGAGTAAGGTTGTGAAACAAGTTAAACAAGTAGAATTAAGAGTTTTTATCCACATTTTATTTTCAGTAGTTAGACAGTAATTTTTTTTTGTTACCAAGATAATTTATCCGGACTCTGTTTTAACATAGAAAACTTTTTCCTGCATTAAGATTGTGGTTTAAGAAAATGAGTTTTACAAAAAAAAGGATACCTTACAAAGGAGGAAACTGAGGCAGAAAAGATATATGATTTGTAATTAATTCAGCTCAGTGATAAAACCTTAAATTATTTCTAACTTAATCAGGATTAAGAAGTGAATTTCTTACAGAGAAACCCACAGAAACCAGGTTTCTCTGTACTCTGCTCTGAGTAATTTTGCAATTAAAGAAGCATGTGAAAATATTGAATGATAAAGTGCTGGGAATTATGATGATTGCAATGACAATCTATGCAAGTTTTACAATAATACAGCGCTGAACATTTTGTTTCTTTTATGTATTTTTATGGTTAAAATGAATGTGTGTACCAATAATCTTTTTAATTGCATTTTAGGATTATGGTGTGGGGAAAAAACCAAAGGAAAAAGCAAAAGTAACTTGTCACTTAGTAATTCATGTAGAAAGAGACCTAGCCTACAAGAGGACATTGTCAGCTGAATGAAAGAGATTAAATTGATAAGAAAGAATAGAGGTCTGCTTCCTTCATTGTCTTGGAAAATGCATTTGTTAGGCAGCTTTCCAACACTGAAAAGAGAATAAGACACTTCCTAGGACAGAAAGATTAGTAGTTGGAATAGCAGTCTTTAGTGATGAACAAACCACTTCTTTCTACTCTTTTAGGATTTGAAAATTGTGCGCCATTTATACTTCCCTTTTATCAACTTGTGAACATGACTACAATGGTAACTTAAAGAAGACATAAACTTTAACACAAGGCTTTTCATTTAGTTGCTTTAATATCTGTTAGCCACACTCTGATTTTGCTTGTAGATACCAAGCTCTCACTCAGTGACAAATGTGCTTTCTTGTCAGTCTCATATTTCTGTGACAATTTATTGACAACACTGTTCCATATGAAAACATGATGTAAGCAGCTACTGCTGGGGACATGAGATGAATTTTTTTTGTCAATTTAAAGGAGATGAGCTCAATTCCTTGATCAAAGACTCTAAACATCATCTACTCAATGGACTTTCAAATGCATAAGGGATAGCAGTTTATGAAAAGCAGTTTTCCATACGGACCTTAGTATAAAAGAAACACTTGGTTAACAATAATTATATACAGGGAGAAAAGATCACAATAAAACATGCCATTGTTTCTTCAAAGAAATTGTTTAATGGAAAAGGCCATTATCAGTTAAATAACTCTGTGATAACATGACAGTGGGTCAATGTGAATTTGCAGCTGTTCTGAGTTCCCACAGACTTTTCTCCAGTTTAAAAGCTTGAACAAAAGCCATTTTTTTCTATTGACTGTAATGGGTTTCAAATAAGGTCTCATATATTCAAACAATGCATTTTATATAATAATCCATCTCAAAATAATTCCTGAATTACAGGCAATGTGTATATCTGTATATACACATTGTAAGATATCTGTAAGTCTTCACCTCGTATATTAGCATCTGTTAACCACCCAGTTCTGATCTTACTTCCAACAGAAATGACTCAGTCATATCTGGTATGGATTCTCTTACCTCCTGTGTGGTTGAACATCATGATGTGGCCTTTCAAAGGCCTGTTAATTACTCATGGAATCGATAATACCTAGAAATGCAGATGCAAAACTGTGTAGCCACAACTGCATGGTTTTTCAAATGTCCCTGAAAATTTGACTGCTCACATCAGTAAATCAGCTTGTAAAAATATCTTCCGTGCAGGTACCTTAGTAAAATTAATTTTAAAGTAAACAAGGTTTAGCTAATTAAGTATAGTTTTATGCTGAGGAAAAAAAAAAAAAGTATAGTATCAGTTTACTTTGAAGCCATAAAAGCAATTGAAGTCTCATACATTTCCTTGTAGTTGCACGAAACGGTAGTACAGTTCTGATTCTAAGCAATTAGAAGGGACACAATGTTTTTTGCACTGGAGAAACATATCAGCGTAAATTCGTGTCCTTCCTCCTCATTCTTTATGTCATTATACAAAATACATTATTAACGAAAAAATATTCCAAAGAGGTCCTGTAGATGAGGTTTCTACCCCACATGCCCTGTACTTTTAGAATAAACCATGCCTAAGTGGTGAAATTCCAGTGCCTTTTGGGAGGATGAAGTCCAGATCTTAAAAGGAGCTGAATTTCTCATACATCTGGAATAGTGAGGTTTGTAGGCCAGATGTTGTTCATAGACACAAGAAATTAAAAACTTACTAGAACTCACCTCTGCCTGTTTCTCTCTATAAAATCTCAGCAGAATCTATAAAATTACAGGAAAATTCTAATTCCAACAAAATTCCCTATTCTGCCACTGTTGTTCTGTCCATGACCACAAAGACAATTAGAAGTCTAGCACAGAATACAGTTTGATCTTAATAAAATTTCTAGTAAATTTATTGTTAAAAATACTATGGAAAAAACAGCTTGTTTATTACATTTACTTGGACAAAAATTGTGCTTTTTGGAAAAAACCAAAATTTCTTGTGAAAAAATTTAGTCATGTCTAGCAAACAGTTTGTGTTACCCAGACCATTTATCCCTGAAAATTATGGTTTAAAATACATTACTCTGATATTTTTCTATAAAACAAAGTGATAAAATACGACAGTTGCATCCCATGCAACTTCCTGTAAAGCTGTCAAGTTTCTCTGAAAGGCAGGAGTGTATGTTGCACTCATTATCTGTACTGTAAATTCATGTTTTATTTGGGGTTTTTTTGTTTGTTTTTGCAGAATTTTAATATTTAATTTAACAACACTTCACTAAAATGTTGTGTTTATGCTATTAAAGCTGATATTTCATCTGGTAAGGTGCTGATATTCCAAATATATGCAATTCATTAAAGAAGTAGAGTTAGTTAAACTACTCTTATTGGTGGTATCAAAATAATTATAATCACTTGCTTGATGTGCGAGACAATATTAGCAGAGCTGTTGACCTTTTAAAGTCTGCCAGTAGGGACAGCTGAAAGCTTTTCAGAAAAAGAAGAAAAAAAAAAGGATAGCTGCTTACCATGTTTCAGCAAGCTAACCAAATCCAGAGTTTGACCTTCCTGATGCACGTCATGACCAAAATTACATCTCCATGGTATCCTAAGGGTACTTTGTGTATCATTACTCAGCACAAAATTAGGCCTATTAGAGTTAACTTGGTTTAATAGTTGAGAATCTAGCTTAAACAAGATGACCAAGGACTAGTGTGTATCTATGCATGCTACTATGTACCCAGGTAACTTTATTTAATCAGTATTACTGAAAGAATTAGGTATGAAATGGTCAACAACACATTTAGGCTGGAGAACTGAACTTTTCTCATTACCAGAGACATGAATCCTAGTAGGAGAGACAGAGGCAGGAAATCTTAGGGATTTCAGTTTGATACAATTGTGGGAGGAATTACAAGACCCAGCTGTGTGCGACAGCAGGGGATTAGATTTAGGGCTCTAGGAGTTGATCTTTGCTGGATTAGCAGTGTCAGTTTGAAGCATCCCTGCCCTGAGCTGTGCCCTTTGCCCATCTTCCCAGTGGTGACAAGAGGAGTTAGATGTCTGCTCCACACCAACTCTGACTCACAGCCCACTGTGTAGCCTTAAACCACCTTCCATATATGTCTCCATTACTCCTCTAGAGAAGAACCAATGGGTTTAAAAGTGCCTGTTCTGCCTCCCTGGTGAGAGAGCAGCCTCCAGCACACCACTGGTGAGCATAACTTGAGATCCTTCACATCCTGCATTACGTGGGAAAACTCCAGGTAATGGAGGGTCCGCTGGAGTCGAGATGACTGCCCATACATTTTCTCATGAATGCAAGTAAATTTGGTGGTGTTGTAGTATCAAATTGATATGTTCAATAAAATGTAGTATCTGAACATGCCACCAATTACACTGTGAGCTCCAGGCCTCCTGTCCCGGTGACACCAGCCCCCTTCAATGTTTTTGGTGGCTGGTTGCTGCCTGCTACCCAGACTGGGTAAAGGTGACCAAGTTTCTCCACCTGGGTGTCTCCGTGGTGCAGCCTCCAACATGGCCAGACCCTGCAGGCGCTTCCTGGCCTCTCTGGGACAGCCTCCCAATCTGTCCTCGCCCCCAGCAGCTCTTTCAGGCTCAGGCCCTGGCCCAGGACTCCCAGCCTTGTTACATATGATGCAATAAAAACAAATGAAAATGAAAGTGAATATGAAAATGAAAATAAAAATAGAAATGGACTTTGAGTGAGTTTTAAGAGTATCTTAGCGGGCTTAGATAAGAATATAAGGATTTGCAATGCTCTGAAGCTATAAATGACCCTGTCTTTTGTGGTGGTGTTTCCCCTAATTTTAAAGATATGGAGGGCTAATGTCCATAACTGAGTAACCAGCCTCAGGATTTCTTTGCACTTAATGGAAAGGAACAAGTGCTTTAGAGTACAGTTCATGTGACCCATTTTACACATCTCTGAATCCTATCCTTACTGTCATACACACATACACCAAAAGGGACAAATATTGAGAGACAGCCACTAACTCTTCCAGTGAGAGCACACAGGCATTGCTAAAACCATTTGGCCCACAGTATATCCTGTATTAATTGCTTTTTGGTGGGCAGGCAGACAATTTTTGCATGCAATTATTTGGCTCCTTTATTAAGCCCCAAAAACACAGGCTTTTTTGATTTCAACCTTTTTTGCTTTTCTTTTCTTCTCCACCATCTTTTCTTTTAATCATATTCGGGGAATGGAAAGACTACTCAAACCAAGAGATCCAGAATCTGGACCTTGGCAGTGTAGACTTTCAGTATCTTTTGCAAGTCAGCTTTTGAGTAAATGGAGGCACATTAAAGTTAAGGGTTAATCTTCACAAGGCACTGCTGGAACACAAAATTCTGAATATTGAACAACAGGTAGTTCTAGATGCACAGTCAAAAATGGAGGCAATCTGACTTAGAAATAGCGTTCTGAAATGTGCTCAACTTCTATATGCCTTGATTATTATTTTTTTTTTAATGCATAGAATACTACTTACCTCACACGGAGTAAATTATGTGCTTGCCAACACACAATACATCAGTGGAAAAGATGGGGGTAGAATCCTGGACTGCAGACTGTGCTTTAAACATTAGCTGTGTTCCCTTTGCTGTCGAAGTTCAAGCTCTGGCTTTAACCATTATTACTTTGGGTTTTACTGTAGTTTTTCTGTACCATTAAAGAGCAAATTATTTCAAAAGTACTTTTTATTAAACTAAATTGGCTTTTAAAAGGAAGTTAAACTTATTCAATATATTTTGTTTCATTTTGCTTCTGTGTCTCACCCTTGTCTCAACACACTTCTAGCCATAGTGAGATATGAAAGAAGCAGATACAGCTCTCTTGGTTTCATAAAGGTACTCATTTACTAATACCAAGCTAGCATCTGAATGAATAGGAGGTGGCTCCTATTCAGGTGTTATAGAATTAGTGTGTATCTATTTTACTGGACTTTGGAGGCATACTATAGGACATAGCAATGGATTCTCTATTAAATCCTATTGCTATCTCTGCTACTAACCAGACAGGTGACCTCGGGCAATTCCCTTCTGGTTTTTTGCTATTTTTTCTATATTTTGTCTCTCTTGTTTATTAAATCTGTAATTTTACAGAAATGTACACCTACATTTAGTTTACTCTTTAGAATCACTCCATTTTTAAGAGTTCACATTCCGAGCAGGTATCTTTGTAGGACATGGACTGGCTCTTCCTAAGTTTCTGTATGGAGTGTAGCACAGTAGGAGCCTAATCTTGGCAGGAGAATTTACATATTGCCATCATACTGGTAATAAACAATTATCAACAAACATAAACTGTGATAAACTGAACAGAATTTTACCGGTTTTCTATCATCTTAAATACCAAAGCAGACTTTTTATCCTGTGGTAAGGCATAACCTCATAAAAAGTTTCCATAGTAGCTGGTTTTATCCATATTTGCATAGCCGAAAATGACTGCATAAAGGTGTGAAACATTTTTATTTGATTTTTTAAAATTTCAGCATTCCCAGTTAACCCTGTCATCTCCCATTTTTATCTTTGCAAAATATGTTTTCTCCTGCTTCTATGGCAACCATTATGTCACCTCTTTTGGACAGCTATACTACTACTATTAATGAAGAACTTAAGCAAAAATATTTTGTCCTGATCAAAAGTGTATATATTTACTGTATACTGTGCCAGATATAATCCCCTGCCAGTGCAAATTCTCTGCTATCATAAATCCTGATTGTCATCAAGAGCTTTTTCAAGGCTTGGTTCTAGGAATAAGCAAGTACACAGTTACTTATGGCAGCAAGGTTCTTGTACTACAAAAATAACTAAAGCTCTGTTATCTTCTTTATGTGGCTGTGAAGCCTCTCTAGCTGTCACCTCCACAGGGGTAAGGAATCTGAAAGATGACAAGTGCTCACATAGAGTAGTCTTTCCTAAAGTAGGCTTTTCCTGCCTTTCCCATTCCTTCTGCAGCTGTATGAGCAGCATAGGGAGCTCTCTGGGATGCATCCTGCCTCTGGCTCTGCATCTTAGCTCTGTCCCTGATGTAACATGGTCAAACTGCACAGCCCCAGCCCAGTCCAAGCTCTGGACATCTCAAGACCAGCTTCAAAATTAAGTTTAGCTACTTTACTGAGAAGCTCTGAGATTGACTTCTGAAGCTAATCGAGATTTTTTTTTGCCGCATAGATTACGTATTGAAAAGAAACTGATTCTTTAAAAAAAAAAATGACAAAACTAATAAGAGAAGAGGTTATATGCATGCTTTTTCTTTGGGGGGGGGGGCAAGTAGGTAAAGGGAAAATAAAAAGCTATTTAAAAGATCAGTATTTTAAAAACCATAGTCGAATACTATGAAAATACCCTTTTTTTTTGGATATATACTAGCATTATTATAAATCCCAACATGTAAGAAAACCACAAAGTAGTTCTTATACTAAATTCCTGACTTGTATGGTTTATTAGTTTCTTTCCAGTATTAGTATTTTGGAAGTTACCTCACTTCCCATTCCACACACTTATGCAGTGCTGACTGATGCTAATAAAAGTCACATATACATGTGCAGATTAGAACTCAGTTATCTAAAGAGTTCAATTTGAGCATGAAATGCAGGCAGAGCAAATATGGGATACATTAGGGATTTTGAGACTTTGTTAAAAGTAAGGAAATGGTATTGGGATTTTGTTAAATGATAGGCAAGGAAATCTTCTAGCTATCACAAAGTGATGTCAGAATGATATTGCTGTGAACTGGGAACACAGTAGGATTTTCTTACAGGTTGTCAGAGGAGGGTGGGGGGAAGGGCTGCTCCCTGTGGTATACATTCATTTATTGACTACAGTCACAGTTATTTGCTTCAGCCAGCATGATCTGAAATGCATGTATAAAAGCATATAGGTATTGGAATTTTCAACCCAAATCAGAATCCTAATTAACTGTAAATCGTAAAGCCAGTAGCCTGAGGTATATTAAAATGAGAACTTTGTACATGAAAGGCTGCACATGCCCCAAAATCTAAGTATTTCCTACTTATAAACCACCAAATTCACTGCATCAGCTTCCATGACTGTAATTCTGTTCCTGAGGGATATACAAGTAGAGTTGACTGAAAACAAATATGAGTTTGCAACTCATAGAACAAATCATTTTACGGGGACATTAAAAACCACTGACATAAGGGAAGACAACATAAAATATTTGTACTTAAGATAAGAATATGACATTAAAGCCAGAAGTGAACTCAGTCCATTGTACTTCATCAAATGCCTCTTTAATCTATAAATGTGTGTGATTTTAAAGACATTAATTTGAAGGGGAAGACCATACCAGTAAAGTACGGCTGAAACACCTGTCACAATTGAATTTCACACAGCACCAAGCACGAAGGTAAAGAGTCGAAGTTACAAAACACGTTGGTGGAGTTGGACAGAACTGACACAGAGGACACTGTTCTCTTGGATACGTAAAAGAGTTTTGGTTATAAAGATCCAGGCAATAGGGCAATAGGGGGTTTGTTGCCTTTCAATAGGAGCAGGATCAAGCTGTAAAGGGATATTTGGTCCTTTGGTGTTCAGGCAGGAAACAACAGAACAGAAGCCACAGAGCCCTTGAGCCTGAGGAACCTCTGTTCCATATCACCATTACAGTTCCATGGTGCCAAGTTATCTTGTGATCTTCATTTAAATAACAGCTATACCCTTCCCCTTGTCACATGCTTAGTCACTGTATGTCTCTCAGGCCAGGGTTGCAATGGGAGCTATGGTGTTTCTTCTGCTGCTCTATCACTGTGCTCTGCAAACCGAAAACTGGCTGTATCCTCTGTGTGTGTGTATCTCTTTCCTAAGGGGCATAAATTTTTCAGTTAACTTCTCAGGCTCAGCAAGCTCTATCTCTAAATTGAAAATATAATGAAAACAGGTATCTCCTAAAATCATTTTGACAAATAGATTAACACACCTATGAAATGCCAATCCTCTTTTTTGGTTTGGTGTAGGAAGTCCGTTACTTCCTCTGCTTTCCTCAAGGAAGAGGGAGTTCAACAGTTAAGAAAGCATGTCATGGAAATTGCAAAACATGCACAATCAGAAGCAAACAAACTCCTACACTATGAATTAAAGAGGTGACTGGAAAAATCTCAGCAATGGTTTAACACTATAACGTCGGTCTTCATTAATTCCCCTCACCAAATAATATTTGTGCAAGAAATAAAGGTTGAAAGAGGGGCAGTGAAAGAAAATATAATGCATGTTAAAGGAGATGTGAATATTTGGGAGTATCTTGGGAGTACCCTGAGGTCAGATACAGTAAAGACATTGCCAAAGGCAATACTAATACTAATATTAATATACTGCCATACTGGATGTTCACATTTCAGACTGTTGCCGCTGCTCAAGTGGCAAAACTTCCCCAAATTTGTAGTGACTGTTCAGCTGATGTTGCAGTTTAAATCTGTTTCTCACTCTCAGAAAAGCCCACCATCACTCATGGAAGGGGGAACAAATCCCACCTATGAATTCACTGATTGAAAGTGTTTTATCTGAATCTGTCAACTACAGATCAGAAATCAAGTTGCTAAATGCTGCATTCAAGAATTTTCTGTGGATTTGTGGCATTCCTTGGAAGGCTTTAGATCCATAAAGCAATGAATAAATTATAAGAAGACATAATTATGGTATTTTCATCTCTGACAGATATAATTTTACTCTATAAGCATAGAAAAGAAAGCTGCTGTTTTTCTCAGACCAACACTCTTAAAAAAAATAAAAAGAGAAGAAAAAAGAAACAAGTATTTTTTCTGAAAAATGACATATTTAGTAAATATTGTCCAGGGTAATTGTTCATGTGGGACACCAATAGAAACATGTTTCAGATACTGTAACTACCGTATATTCAGATTGTATGAGCACTATATATTCAAAGTAGGTTACAATCTCTGTAATGTTTGTTATGAAGCTCCTTGTGGACACTCAAATGTAATTTTAATGGTATCCTGAAAAAAAAAAAAAGAAGGTACAGGACTCAAATTGGATTCCAGAGATAAGGTTAGTTACTGAGGGTATGATTTACGTCAACTGAATTTAGCTGTCTAAAATGCAAGTGTCTAATTTAGGCTCTTTTTGCAGTCCATCGAGGGAACTAGGTATCTCCAGAGGGAAATCAATTCCACTCACTTTAACAACCGTTTTAGGACAGGATGAGCCGCCAATGACCAGAGAGGAAAACCAGATGATTAGATTAGAAACTTAACTTCTATACAGCAAAGACAGGGATTGCGTATCGTATCTGGAATGATACTGCCTATTTGCACATGAAATCAGATCCTTGGGTCCCACCCAGCACATGGATTGTAGTCCTGCAGGTCTCAGCCTGGAAAATGGAGCCAGCATCCTCCTGCCAGCTGCCACAGATCCAGAGCTGTAGCCCAGCCATGATAGCTACCATCTCCTCTCCAGGACACACAATCAGGTTTCCTTCCAGTGGGCCAAGCAGTCTTATGTTTCTCAACCCACAATCTCAGTGATCAGTTACTCATAACCAGAGAAATAAAATCTGAAGTTTCCAAACTTCTCTAGTGACTCAGATCCCCCCACATCTGCTGGAAATCACCAGGAGATGGGTCCACATTGAATGTTTCAGTTTGAGGCCTCAAATCATCACTGTATCTTTATTCAGCAAATCACTATAGCATATATGTAAATCTTCAAGCTTAAATCCCATTAACATCAAAGGGATGTTAGCATGCACTTCAATGTTTTGCTGAACTGGTACCCTTGGCCCCAGTCCAGCAAAACATGTAAGCATATGCTTAACTTTAAGAATGTTTAACCCTGTTAACTTCTATAGAGTTGATTTTCTACAGTTTCCTGAAGTAAAACACAGATTTCAATGCTTTGCCAAGTCACTGTCTTAATGAAGATGCAATGCCCCTATCTCATCAGCATTACAAGTCTCAGTTAAATCAGTCATAGCAAGGCAGAGACTACAGCTACATATACCACAAGGAGAAAAAATCCATTGGAAATGCCTAGCCAAATGGTAAATACTAAAAACTAATACTTAAAAAATGGATTCAAAAATAACATAAGCCAAATTAAAGCCTCGATTTATTCAGGGCTCAAGCACTTGATGTGCTTTAAACATGTTGCTGTTTATGTTTACATTTAGGCTTGTGCTTAAGCACCATAATGAACTAGTCCATCAGTGTACACTTTCCCTTTTATATCTTAGATAAAGTAAAATCCTCTGGCTTTTGTAAATCACACTGCTTTTCCTAAGATACCAGATGAGCTGCTCTACTCTGAGGCTTATATGTGCACAATAAATCCAGACATAAAAATCAATAGAAACATTTAAACCTGTGAGGTTGTAGAATTGCCCCTTAGAAAAAGTCAAATGTTAAAAAATGAGTCTCATATAACTATGAGTTTGCTATAACAGGCAAAGAATTGTAGATGTTCATATGTGTTCAGATTCTTTTCACAGAAGTTAAGAAAGCTTTGGTAAAATAACTTGTACTCCATCCTTTTAGTGATGTATATTTCTAGATTTTTCATCTTTATACATTGTTGTGCAAATTAACTTTTAGACAATTATCTGTAGTATGCCACACAAGCAACTTAATGTTTGATCATAGATTCTGAATTTTATGGAAGCAGTTTGTTTCACTTAAAAATTAGGTAAGTATAATACATTCAATACAAAGATTAATGATGTATATCTTTACAGTGCTATGTTTTGTTTATGTAGGATGGCACCCTATATGCTAAATATATCATAGGTTTATGTTACCGTAACAATGCATCATTCCTCAGCTATTAATCTAAACTGCAGACTACATGTATATTTAATAGTCCTCTGAAAGTCTGTAAGACTTCTTTACATTTTATATACATACTGCAGCTTTAAACACCTTTTAATATTGGCCACTAATACTATATCATCACAACGTTTTAATATAAGTAATAAGATTAAGCAACAGTACAAGATGAGTCAAAACAGTACCAAAAATGCCAATAAGAATGTTTTGCCCTTAAACTGAGATTCTAAACCAATGCCGTTTTTCTACTTTGAGAGTGCAGTGCACTGAAGACATCATATTTAAAATATTTGAAAAGCTGAATATCATGCACAGGATATGTAATGGCATTTCTTCCAGTAATCTGAAGAGCAAACCATAAGAATAAAGAAAAGAAATGGCAAAATGAGCAAATTGGTCATAATAGCAGGCCCTTATAAATAAATTTGAAAAATTAGTTAATAGAAACTTACACTATGCAGTGTTAAGTTACTGTTTTCACTTCTTACATATGCTTAGAAACTGATAAATATTTATCTTTGTTTCATTACAATAATTCATATCTCAGAAGAAAAACTGCAATTGCTTTGATTATATGTTTTTTTCCATCTTTATGGCACACCATAAGAAACAACATTTGTAAAAAATAAATTTTGTTTATTAACAGGAAACTGCTTGCAAAAACTAGGCAAAAATATGAAAACGAATTTATAAAAAAGTCTGAGAGAACAAAGCACAGACATTATAATATCATCATTTAGAATCTATGAACTGAAATGTATTTTTAAAGACAAAGTTAATGCCTTCCTTTGAAATCCTCATGTTAAAATCAAAACCACAACTTTAATAGAAGACAGACATAGGTGCTGTATGAAGAATTACAGCTTAGAAAATTAATAAAAATAGTATCTAAAACAGTATTAGTAAGATATGAAGCTCATTCATTAATGGTCTCTGTGATAATATATCACTGAAAATGTTGCATGAAGGACAGACTTTGATAGGATTATGTACAGTATAATAGCAAGATATTGAAATTAAAATTCACTGAGAAGATACATCTTGTGAACTGAAGGGTAAGAAGATAATAATGGTAACATTAATAATAATAAATAACAAGTATAAAATGATTCACATAAATAGAATTTCCATCAGCAACCATTATTGTAATTACTGGAATGATAAAGTAATAATCTACAGTAAATAGCTAATCTTTATTGATTCACTATTTAATTTCTTTTTTTTAAAGGGCTTTAGAATTGCTGTCAATAACAATAATGTGTACATGGGGAAAAGTTATGTGGAGAATAAATGATAAAAACAGTATTGTGTAATCTGTTTCTAAAGAATCTTTTGAAGATATTTATGTTTGGTGCAGGAACAGGAAATTTTTAAAAGAATTTCCTCACCTATTTAATGAACACTGTGGGATTTCTTCAACACCTGGTTATGGGGGTTCCAGAGGCATATCGGGAAAATTTAGAAAGTTCAGTACCTGGCTTTTTAATCACATCTCTCTCTAAGGTAGGAACAGCTCTCCATCAATGGCAGCTATGAAGAAAAAACAGGCCATAGACTGTCTGACCCTACAGCAGCCCTAGAGGCAATTTCACAGCCCACAGCAAAGTTAGCACCAGAGGCAACCAAAAGGCCAAGAAAGAGGCTAAACAGGAGAAATTCTAAGGAGCTAACTGTTGTGCTGAGCAAATATATTCTAGAATTTAGCATATGGGTAGCAAACAAACCATCTGTGTGGCAACAAGCACTAGCTCAAATGTGAGGGCAGATGAAAGGCAGCACCTTACATGAGCAATTGAAGTGGTGATCATATAATGCCATTGAAAGTAGGGTCCAATTTCAGTAGCTTTTGAATTCATAAAAGAATAGGGAATAGCTTATGATATGCCTAAAAAAAAAGCCCAACAACGTAGTCCCAGGAGAAAGACTATATTTTAATTCACAAAGATTTTCTCTTTAGTTTTTTAATATATTCATCATCCTATCAGTATCTTTTGATAATTAATAATGTAGATGGCTTTGATCATCCACATATGAGTATTTTTATGGTCTGTTTTTCTTCCACATTAAGAAGGATATTGGATAATATTAATGGCCATTGTACACTGTGATTTTTACTTTTTCTTTGCTTGTTGCTGCCCAATGGAGTTCTGTGGGCTCAAAAATACATTTCATATAGGTAACTCCATTATCAAGAGGGTCCTTCTCATCTAAGCAAAATCACAGTCTGCCTTGAACTACATATGTTATAATACTGGACAAGTTTGTTTCTGCTGTGTAATGCAGAATGTATTTCTAATTTTGCAAACACTTCTCATGAGCTCTTAGAAAGCAAGTAGTCATTGGAATAAAAAAAGAAGAAAATGCCAGGTTCACTATGGGAAAATAACACAAACCCAGCATGGGTCTATCTCCTTCTGACAGTTTAAATTCATGTTCTTCTCATAATGGCACATGGCCATACTGGCATAAAGAACAGAGTAAACGATGACTGCTGCACTCCAGATGTTTGATGTCCAAATGAGCTATGTTGTGCCTCTAAGGTGGTGGACTCAAAAATGGGAGGCCTGGCTCAAAATCTGGCCCTCATAAGTTTGCATTATTGTCAGTTAGATAGGAAACATATAAAGGAAGGTTCCCGCCTAAGTGAGAGAAACTGGCAACTATTTGAAATGTTTGATATACTAAGAAGTGCAGCAAAAGGACACCTCACCTTGAGGGCAGATGTCAACGCTATGATATACATGTGGTAAAAAGCAAAATGTTTTTATTGGCATGAAAAAACAACCAGAAATATGTAACAATTTTTTTTTTCTCCTTTGGGGGGAGTTGCAATTTCTCACCATACCCGTTCCCATGAGGGGCCAGCTGACACATGATGCAGAGTCCTGAGGGAAGACGGAGGGGATTCAGTGTGCAGAGAGAGTGAAAAGACCTGGTTTACACAGCTAAGGAGGAAGATGGTTACATGGGAGAAATGTTGTGCATATATACACTTGTATGGGGAAAGAAAAATCAGCAAGTCCATTTATCTATGATGTAACAGTAGTAAGGGGGGAACTCTGTGAAATTAACAAGCCATGCATTTAAAAGTAATAAATAAAATGCCTATTTTCCAAAAATAGTCCATGGGATTTAGTGCTATGAAGTATTTTTAGAGATTTGCCAGATTCAGGTCCTTTAGGTGAAAAACAAAACACTCCACAGTAGCGTTACAATGGATAAAGCGTTGCAAGGAAACGAACACTCCGTGTATGACTTTAAGTCCAAAACCCAACTGCTGTTGAGACCAAAACTTTCCTTTGGAGACTTGTGTCATAATTGTCCATTATGACTGTCCATTAAAATTTTCCATCCATCTAGCTTCTCAAACCTCCCTCTGAAGCATGTGGCATTAGTCCCTCCTGGAAACAAGATAGCAAAACCCCTTGACCATACTCCTTAGCTATTAATAGATGCTTTGATTTCTGATAGACTTAAAAGAGGATAGAGTAATTTGACTCCAGCTCCTATTAGCTAGATTCCTCTTTTAATTTTTATTTTATTTTTTTATCTGCGTCAGCGGACATTTTCCTGAAGTAAGGAGTGTGGGACTATGACCTTTGTAAATATCGCTGCCATGTGACAGTGATTGTTCTGATAATCATTCATTATTCAAGACTATAAGAATAATTACTGCTTTCAAATACACTGCAAATCATAAAAGCCTATGTAAGGGCCATTCTTAGGCAGGTTTCTGGAACACTATTTCCAAATGGAGAATTTTGACAAATTTGTTTTTCTCCTGTCCTGAATTCATTTATCTTAAGAAGTACAAGGGTGGTCATTCTTTACTTGAGAGAATCTTACCTTCTTTTCAGGTAGGGCATTCATTTATGAAGTGGGTGGGAGTCCAAGGACTGGGAGTCAGTTGCATCCGAGAGCTAATGGATGGAAAAAAAATTAAGTATGAATAAGTATGCAAGATTATACACACTGTAAATGGGGCATGCAATTTTAAAATAAAGCCCTAAAATTCTGCCGTTCAGGCTATTGTTAATTAGATCATTTAAATCTATTAAAAATAACTACTGAATTCAATCTGTTCCCTTTTCTATGCTTTATTTCTGTTGATGATTTCTTGTAAAAGTAAAATGATCTCACAGTTATATGATTGCTTTACCCTTTAGTCTAGCTGCATTGTATAAAATATAATGCAGTACAGATGTCAACCTAAGAACTAAATAGCTTATATTTCTAAAGAACCATGAAAAAATATTAACACTATAGAAACAATGGTTCAGTAATTACTTTTTGCTATGGAGTGAGGTTAGGCATTTATCCTTATAGATCCCTAATACACTTAAAGTCAGCACTGCCCCTGTGGTCCTTTTACCTTTGTTGATAAATGTATTGTACAGGATACCTTGTATGACCACTACACTATTTGAGGTCATGCTAGGCTGTTAGCACAAATGGTGTGAACAATAGTTTATATGCCACTTAACTCCTTGGGAGAAACAGTTAACCTTGCCAGAGAGGACAGATCAGTCATGTATAGTTATTAAAGTCTAGAAGGTTTTGTTATGCTCTGAAATACTTTTATAGAACTACAATACTTTGTATGAGCTTTACCAAGCAGGGAAGCAACAAAGTCAACAATTATCTTTGCTATCTTTCAAAGGGATACTCAAAGTTTTCAAAAAAGGTTTTCATAGACTTACTTTATGAAGCAGACAAACAAATTTTAATGTATTTAATCTCTGGACTTCTGGAACATCTCTAACCAGATAATAATATATTAGGCCACTGATTTAAAATAGACCAAGTTTTCCAAAAATACCTGTGCTTTTGATGGCCTTGAAATAGACAGTCCACAATAAAAAAAGTAGATCTTCTTGATGACAGCTAAAATGTCATAAATGACACAGATAAGCATCATAATTGAATTTTATTTAATTGGAAAATAATTAAAAAACCCACCTTCCAAGAAAATATCCTTTTCTGGAAATTCTCATGAATAGAAAGGACAGAGTGAACAAAGAATAAACCCAGAAGGACATTACTATGGACTTATCAGGTACTCTACAGACAGATGGCAATGACACTGTTAACACAGATGACCCAATTTCATGACATAATATGCTGCTCCTACATTGCTGTTTATTCTAACAAAGTGATTGTCAGATCCCACAGATTTTTGGCTTTTTTGGCCTTTTTAGAAAATTCAGAGCTGCAGCTCAGATTCAGGTAACCTCATCCATTTCCAGCTCAGGCATATAAGCCTGTCAACCCCTGAATCTGTTTCTGGTTTTTGTACTCATCCAAACATCATTAACCACCATGGAAACTTTACATTTTTTAGGGTTAACTCAGAATGTCAGTGCAGCTGTCTTAGGCCTGTATTTTCAATCCAGCACACTCACTTTTTTCGCCTAGGTCAGGTTGGACGCTATGAGGGGCATCAGGTCTCTGCACAACCACATCTGGTTAAACTATCCTGGCTCATTTTAGGGTAAATGGACTAGGTGACCTTTAAATGTCCACTCCAACCCAAACTATTCTTTGATTCTATGAAGACTTCCTCTCTTGAGGTTCTGGTTTGGCATCCCTATATGCAAATGAACAGTAAAGGGGATCCCAGGGAGGGTTTGACATTACAGAGGACAGGTCATCCCCCTTCACCAATCACCATCCCCCTTCACCAATCACCAACATGACACATAACGCATCCATGCTGCACTGCTTCTACCCCTTCTTCACAGACATATCTTCAAGTGGATTTCTCTCTGACTCTGCCTGGATTGTTGATACCTAACTCTACACCTAAGGTGGTAAAGACTCACTCAGCCTTGGGGAAGGTCCTTCCAATGGCATACTGATGTCACTGATGTCCTGTGCAAGCATCAGAGTCCTCAGCACTGCAACAGCCTTCATGCCCCATGAGAAGATTCTACCATGTTCCAGGGTGGATGGGAAGAAATAGATTGCAGAATGAGTATTTGGGGGAAAACCACTTCTAGGTGTGGATTCAAATACATACTTTTATGGACAAATTTAGTTGCCCATGTGCATACTTTCCTAGCAAGAACTATTGCCTCATTAAGTAAGAATATTTACTATCTTCAAGAAAAGGACAAGGAAAGCTATGAGAACAGGAAGAAATTAGTTTGCTACCACTGCCTTTTAAAACCTCCTAACTAGCAAAATTAAACTATGTCTCTTTATTTATTTATTGCACTTGTAAAAAGATTAATGGGGATGTGATTCCTTCAGGCTTTTACATATAACCCCATCACACAAAGAACAAAATTATACATTGCAGCAAACGAACTAAATTAGCTACATTTATTTAAATAACTGCTATGGAGGAAACAATAAATCAACAAGAATCCTCACAAAAGTGTGTTTACAAAGTGTCTTGTAATTTGTTTTAGCAAGGACACGGACTTCTAGCTCTTAGCTAAGCTTGCTTCTAACAGTCTTTTACCATATCAACTGTTAATGAGTGTCTGCTATAGAAAAACATTTCTAGCAAAAAGACGATGTGTAAGTTCCGCCTTACTGTCCTTTAAGACATGGCTGGCAACCCTACATGAAATAGATTTTCCTAACAAACATTTTGTCAAAAGCTTCTAATAACTTGGGAGACAATCAAAATTAACTGACAGTGCTTTGTTAAATTAGAAAAAGAGGTTATTTGAATGGTCATAATCATGCAATTATCTCATCTTCACTGTATTTCAAAAGGCTGTATCTATATCTAGTCCTGTATCAGGAGTGAGTAGGGGGAGCTCTAATGCTGAACCTGTGATGTATTCATAAATCAGTACTTTCAGAGCCTGTCATGGGCTCCATAATGAGGGTCATTATTCAGGCAGAGTGTCAAAACTACTATCAAAGGACCTTCTCAGAATCACAATCATTCTGTTTCTTGTTAAATAAGCAATGTAGTACACAAAAATGGCAAACAAGAAGCAGGTCAATTTGATACAGTATGAGGGCACAGAGACCTCTAGAGTAATTTACCCTCTGGGAATTCTGATGGCTTGTGAGATAAATTATATACACCCTCAGAAAAGATTAATGGTAATAAAATCCCAGGAATATTTCCAGAAAAAAATGTCCATATGTACATATGGCAACTTCAGTAACAAAGAAGACATTTTCTAAAGTAGAACACTTAAAGAAAATTATTATTAGAACTGAAAGTAGCTCTCTGGAAAGCTACTAAATATTATTACAAAGTTGGCAGCATTCAGTGGCAATACTTTATTTCGATTTGCTGAAAGAGTTTATTAAAAAAGAAAACCAAACTTACAGCTTTTATGAATTAACAAGAAAGGGGATAAAGGGGAAAAAACGGAAAGACAAACTGTCAAAAATGGATTTACTGAGACAGGCTATTATGAACTTCATTTTTTTGTAAACAATAGGAGATACAAGAGAAATTATTAACAGAATGTTATCTGGATATTTGACCACAATGGCAATAAATGCAAATTATTTGTAAGTGATTGAAAGCTGTATTCAAATCACAAACCATAGGTGCCTAAATTAGGCACTGGCATTACTTCCCTCCTTTCACTTTAGGGGACAAGAATGTAATAGCCCTGCATGTGAAGTAGTCTGAATTGCTCATTCTCCCTTGAATTAAAACATTACATTAGTAATGGATAAATTAGGCACCAGGGAAGGCAGTCTAAATTCTGGCTCAAGATGACTTCTAGATACTCCAGTGGCCAATCATTTTGGGATTAACAGTCACCTGTGTCTGACACCAGTGAAGTTCAGTGTCTCAGAAGATTAGACTTAAGCAAAAGCTCTTTATTTTTTCTTGCCAGTTAGGTATCTATGTTGAATGTGTGTATGATACCAATTTATAACATACATATATATACACATACATGAATGTATGCAATTCTATGCATATTTTCAGCAAAATACTGTTGGGCAGAAATTTCACTACAGTCTCTTCACATGGTTCTTCTTATTTCACTGGTCTGAGCATTCTCCCCAGAAACAGTAAAACACAAGTAAACAGAATTTAGCGTGGTCCGTGGCCTTAGGAGTCATGGTTTCCAAAGATGGATGTCCAGAGGTCCATTTGTAAGTGCAGATTCAAATACCATTTGAATACTACTTGTGTCACAGACTTTCTCCTGTGCTCCTGCAGACCACTATTGACTTCAACTGGCTTTTCTGTAAGTAGGAATTTCCTGGAAAAATGCCACAATTGGGCCTGGTTCAGAGTCTTTCAAGTGAGTTTCTAGGTCGCCAGCGCTTTTGAAACTCAACTGTTTTGTACACTTGCCCTATGACTATTTGTGACTTCTAACTTTTTTTGTTAAATTTCTACAATTCAGTTATGTAGATATTCATATCCACATGCATAGCTGTATGACATAACTTCATGATACAGACTGATAGCAGTTTTTGTATCCCCTTAAAAGCAATAAATAAATTGTGGGTCAGAAAATATAAGTCTACACCTTCTCTCACATTACTTTTATTAAACAGCAAGGTGAGAAGTAGATTAAAAACCAGTCCCACTAAGTGCTTCATAAATCCCTCAGCTTCACTTTACCAAACTGAATTTTGTCTGACAATAAATCCTACCTTGTCTAGACTTATTGTTTAAGTAAATTTGTATCTGTGGAATAATCAAAAGCAAACCAATTATATTCAGGCATCTTTTTTATCCATCTGTTTGGATATAACTGTCTATTAAATGGTGTTTGCATATGAAGCAATGTTCTATTGTATGCATAGGTACTCAATTATTTAGATTATACATTTGAATAAACTGTGCAGTTAAAGGAGTACCCTTGTAATACAGGACAATTACATTTTTCTAGCACAGTTTACAGGTTATTAAACTAATATCAATTTGGCCAACACAGCTGGATATAGGATCCTAACCTTCACCTATGAAAGTTCTTTTCTTTAGGGGTACATTTTACCCCTACAATTACCAGTCATTGTTAGTCACTTCAAATTATATCAAATTATGTAAAAGGGTTATAGAAAAAGGCTTGTGTGAATAGAGACTACAAAAAAATTGATTTCACACTGAAGACTGTGCATTAAAATGTAGGTTAGCTTAATGCAGCTATAAAAGTCCTGTCTACATGCATGATGGCTCAGTCTAAAAGGTGCCCTGTCCATAAGAAAATCACTTTTCTGACCAGCAAAAAAACCAACAACACTGCATTGTGTTATATTGTGAAAAAGCAGTTCACTGAATATCTCATCTTCCTACCAATCAGGGAACAGTTATCACATTAGTTTATTTTTTTTTTACAAAGGAAAATACAGTTGTCTTTATGTTGAAGAAAAAGAAGAAATCAAAGAATATTAAACACACAGAAATCTGTAAGTGTCTGTCTCTACTTGAAATAAGTTTTCAGTGACTAACTATGAATATCTATTCTGAGTGGTGTTGGGAAAAAGAGAGATATAATAAAATAACATCCCAGTTTCAGTATTCTGGGCATCTTCATCTGCCTTGTACATTGTAGAAGGTATACTTTGCACATGTACAAATTGACTTTAAAATGGAATCTGTTCTTTTGCATCTGTTGTACACCTGCATGTTCAAAGAGGCAGAACAGATATTTACAATGATCATCTATCACCAAAACCATGCTGGGAATCTGGAGCTGTGTGGTGTTTGTCCAGTTTGCGCTTCTGCTAATGTTCCTTACTGAATACCTTTTCTGTTCTTCCCTTTGACCATCATTATTCTGAAATGACTACCTGGAAGAAAGAGAATGTACTTACAAGTACTACCTCCATAGTCTACTCCGTACTCATGGTAGGTACATAAGATCCACTGACAGTGAATCAGAGCATCTAAAATTAGTTTCCTACTATAAATTACCCTCAAGACAATCTTGTCTCCATTGATTATTTAGAGACTCAGTGGTTAGTGATGGCCAATGCAATTTGAATTTTTCAGCATCCTGGGATCAAATGAAGTATCGTGATAATGCTACATATCATTATACTATTTGTTAAAGGGAATTAATGAACAAAATATGCATACAGGCAGAAACAACAGCTCCGTATAGTATGAACAGCCAACTTAACCTCAGATTGCTATAGATTAGTGTATGACTCCTTGGTTGTGTAATCTGACATTTTTTGAACGTGCCACAGAGTGTCTTCTTTTACATTAAACTGCTTGCTCTGCCTATAACTGATGGCCATTTTACTTTGCCTGATCAAAGTTACTCTCCTTAGTGATTTCCATTGAAAAGAACAGCTTAGTGAATGCTGAGAGTGTTTGCTGCGGCTGGATTTCACAGGGAAAACTGTAAAACTTAGCAAGCAGTTTGCTCTTAGATTTGGATGGATGCTGGAAGTCTAAACTCACAAGACTAGTAAGCTGCTTTGGAAATTGCACAATGACTCCACACCACAATGGATTTTTTCTAGTAATAGGAACATCTAATACCTGTGAAGTTACCTGCAAGGAAAGAAAACAGAGACATGGCTACTTAGGGAAAACCTGCTAAAGTGTTTTTCTAGGCAATTAGAAAGTATTGTCTGACTACTTTCTCCTTTCCTCCAGCTAAAAGTTGCTCAGGCCCCTCTGGGCCTGGGTACAGATCTGCATAAAACTGGCTTATTTTCTTCCCTGTGGGTTCCACAGAGGACTGGACATGCACTTGCCTCATACTCTATTCAGTGATATAGGACTGGCTGCCCGCAGAGCACAGTTCAGGGAACGGCAAGGTGTTGCTTGACCCATGTTGGGAATACTGCCAGGGAAGAAGCCACATTGTGGATTCTAGACTGAAGGTCTGGCTAAATCCACAGCAATATTCAGCAGCAGATTTTTGCTAGCTCATTTTGGCTTTCTGACATCCAGTGTGAAAACAGAGATACTTCTGATTCAAACTCTGATCTTGAACCCCATTTTATCCATTTATCCATACAATCATGCGAGGGGACAAGGAATCCCAGTAGTATCTTCCCAACTGCAAAGTGGAATTTAGCAGAACCAATAGGACCCTCAGGAGTGAGGGAAAATTATTTTTTATAATATTAACACCAATTCACAGAGACATTCAAGGTTATCATGGTTCCCTTGGAGTTACACATGCAGAGCCCAAGCTCTGAGGTACCTGGTGTGAAGCTGAAAGTGCTGACCAGAGGGATCAAAACTTCCACAACACTTCCCTCTCCATGGCTGTAGGAAAGCTGTCGGTGAGGAAACCTAGCACAAAATGCTGTCATGCAGAGCTACTGCTGAGGTGGCCTAGCCCCCTGAGGTTGCTTTGCAAATGTAGGAAAGTCATGAGAGGAAGTCACATCACAATTATTATGGCTCATTATAATTTTGTTACTGATCAAGTAATGTACCAGCTTTCAAAGTCTGAATAGCATTTTGTTATTTTACCTATCAGAAAGAACTACAAAATGTTGTGACAATAGCATGTAATATATCTTTTAGAACAGAACTCTGAACACACATATATGAATTGCCAAAAATCTTTTCAAAGTTAAAAGTTTTAATGTTCTAAATGAGCCTGAAAATTCACTAATCACTGTCTGGCCACCTCTGGCTTATATATGCTTCTATTTTTACTAATGATACTTTGAAATGTGCCTTGGTAGGTGGTGTAATACCTTTTTAAAATTTTGTGCTTACAGTTACTGTTTCTTTCTTTTACTATTTTTTTTCCCCCAACATTGAGGATACAGAATTGATATAATGATGTAAAACTTGAAGGCTTTCTTTTACAGGAACGTTTTAAGCTGTAGGTCCTATCTGAAAGACTTCTGAACCGGATCCACACATGACAAAACTTCCAATCTCAGCTTCATCTCTCCTGCAATTGAATAATAAGATAAAAATAAATATGTGGACACTCTAATGAGCAAGGTGTGTCTGGTTAAATTCCACTATGTATAATTTTTTCCCTTTGATAAAAGCCTTTAGAGTTTTAGTACAAAATTACCCTTGACTCCCGCCAGCCATTCCACCATAACCCTTCAGTCACACTCATACTTTGCTCCCTCCAGGTCACTTGTAATTGGCCTCTTTTCTTTTGTGTTCAGTAACCTTCCAGATTTCTGTGGGTCTGTTCACAAGTGAATTGACACTAAAGAAAGAGTGGATAAAGGCAGACCTGAAGTCTGTGCAAAGGATAGGTAGGGACTGGCGCTCCTGAATACAAGTGGGTCAAAAAATACATTCTCAGAAGCTGCTGAGAGACCTGGTCCAGGGTATTATACTACTCCCAAGGAGTTGCACTTTTTGAAATATGTCAGAAACTCTACTACTGTGAATAGAATCTGGAAATATTCTGTAAACCAGCTGTGATAAACCGTTGCTTAGTAGATACTTCAGATATATATGGGCAAAGATCTGCAGGCAGGAGCCCCGTTGTTTCTAAGACCTCTTCTGTGAGAGCTGTTGGCAACACCCTCAGCCACCACAGTATGACACTGGCCTTTCTGCCAAAGAGCCCATGTGACAGCTTGGAAATAGGTTAAAAGCTGCAGATCTTCTGAGATGAACCTGCCCCTCTGTATTCCTCCCACCTCCCAGACACACACCATGCAATTTTTTTTTCACATGCAAAGGAAGGATATGGGCCTTAGGGATCTATTAATGAATAACTTATACAATGTTTACATGAGGATTTTTATGTAGTTTGCTCAGAAGTGTTTTGTATTGGCTGCATGAAATTGGTATTCATCATCGTAATCTTTTCTTAGCAAAACAGGACACTGAAACTGTGTAGGGGTCTGCAGTCTGAAACAGCAGCTGAGAAGCATCAGGCATGAGAGGGGACACCACCAGCCAGGCAAAAGGAAAGCATTGGGAGAGATTTAAAGCAGCATAGGAAGCTTACCAAAGTGGAATATACTGTTATTCACTGTTAATTGTTCAAATGCCTTGGGTGTTGCTGGTTATTTCCTCTGAATTCAACATGAGGAGATTAAAAAGTCAATCAGCAAAGACTGAAAGAAGTGCAGACCTAAATGCTGCAAAAATTATAAAGCAGGAAACATACTTAATCACACATGGCTGAACCTCATAATTTCTTATTGTCAGTCAACTTTCTGGTACATTGATATTGTCCCCATTGTTTTTTCTTACCTATGCTCTTCCTCAAGTTCCCCACAGGTTATTGCATTCAAAAAGGCAACGTCAGATATCCGTAAACTCTCTTTTCCTCATCCTTACTTTTTCTGGACCACAATATTTTTTCAACATTGCTTTTGTATTTTTCTGTTTCACTTTCCACAATTTTCATTCCATCCACCACAAGAAGAGAGGGGACAGCTGAGAGTGAGATTATAGTAGCTGGAATGCACATCATTACAATTGCTGTGTCAGCAATTTTGCTGTATGAGATAGTAAAGTACTTTGTGAGTGAGAGTAGAGACCACCTCAGAGGTCAAAAAGAAGGTGAGCTGCAAGAGACTGGTGTTCACAGAACACCAGTTCTATTTTGCAAATAGAAATCTGAAAGGTTGCAGAAAGCAACCTTTTATTTCCCTGTTTCCTTTTAGGCACACTCTCTACGGTTTCATGAAATGGACCTGAACAAATCTCTGCCACAAATACCCCCTGCCATAAGAAAAAAACAAAACCACCCACTTCTCATCCTGCTGCTCTGGTTTGGGTCTGGGTTTTTTTAATCCTCAGGGGAAAGAGGTCAAAAGGCAGCATTGCTCCTTGAGTTGCAGCTCTGGCTGCAGTAAGGTTGACATGATTTACAGTGCCGTATGACAGACCTCCATTTCAACCCACATGGGCTAGTGATTTGCATTCATGTCACTAAACCATTGCTGTAAAGGAAAAAGAGCCCACCATAGACAAACTTAGACAAACTTACTTCTGGAGAGCAGGCAAGATAAATGCTGTTAAAAGAGCTCAGAAAATTCCAGAAGTTGAAATGCTCAGTGGCTGTGTTAGTAAATTTAAAAAAAAAAAAAAAAAGATTTTATTGAAAATAAGATGCCTTGCTGATTCTATGTTCTGTTGGCTTTGAGTGCTGAGCCAATCTGAGGTCCAAGCAGAAAGGCCATAAATTCATACATGAATTGAAACCAGCTTTTTGGACTCTGCAGAGAATTGAAACAAGACCAAGATGTGTCTGCTATGAATACCTGTGCCCCATTGGAAGCAATCTTAACATTTACTATTTGGCCAGAAGCTGAAAAGACTAGTCAACTATTTACTTGGAGGCTGGAATGCTACTAACTATAAATATCTCCAGACTTTTGTTTGCCAACAAACCTCTGAAATGGTGCCATTTGCAGCAGTGCTCAAAATTCTGGTGTCACACACATGTATATAGTGGAGTGCTGCTAGAGAAATGGAGAAGCTGCCTGAAAGCTCACACTGGTGTTTTAAACTACAAAGCATATTGACAATTTTAATTTCTTTACTTACATAATCAACAGCAACAAAAGAAAGATTATATGAAGAACCTTTATAGGTTTGCTCCCTAGTTTTGTTGTTTGGGTTTTTTTGGTGTTTTTTTTTTTTTTTTTTTTTTAAAACATTCAAAACTATAACAAAAGTGCACAAGCTTCTGTACATTAAAAATGTTTGTTAACATATGGTATAATATTCTACTTCAACACTGCTGCAAATATGTTACCAACATTTATCCCTAAAACAGTAGTTCCAGGATTTCACTTTTATCATGTTCTGGGAAATGTCCTGAAGACAAAGCACTTTGTCCCATTTTTCAAAGAAGTTTTGTGATTCAGGAAAAGAAGTAGCCTATTAGGGACTAAACATAATATTCCTCAATATCCCCCACTATTACAACAACAGAAAAGTTGAGAAAAAGTTTTGAAGTGAATTTCAATGTTTCATTAATAGCAACAGACCTTTGTTAGCACAACAAAATTTCTGTGAGGTTTATGTATTTATTAGTATGTGTAAGCACAATAATTTAATATTATAGTATAAAAATTGCACAGAATAAAACAAAAGAAAACCTGTAGAAACCATATTCTTTTATCTAACTTTTATGTAATTTTTGAGAAGGGAAGGGAAGGGAAGGGAAGGGAAGGGAAGGGAAGGGAAGGGAAGGGAAGGGAAGGGAAGGGAAGGGAAAGCTTTCTTGAATTAAGTTTATTTATCTGAGCACTGTCAATTTTGAATTAACACTGAAGCAACCAGTAATCTGAAAAGTAACTGTAAAGAGACTAGTTAAGGTAAATAGTCTGTAATTTCCTGAGGAGTCCTACTATCATGCAGATAAGATTTTACCTAAACTTAAACAGTAGAAAATCTCAGTAAGCAGCAAAGTTGGCAAATTTTTGAAAAGTGGCCAATGTTTATTCAGTGAGTAAAAAAGAAACAAACTGACAACAGCAATAAAAGTGAGGGAAAAAAAAGAACCCAGGTCATATATTCAGTATCCAATATACAAATCAGAAATTGTATTTCGCTTCTTTTTCATTAATAAGGGTGTGTCTAATTAGGGAATTCTTGTTTATTTTCTGCCAAAGTTCCATTACAAATGAAATAAAGGAAGTGGCTCCTGTGAAAGTTGCAAAAGGCTAAGACATCAGTGAAATTCAGAGCTTCCTATTTGCTTTGTAATGATGTTGCAGTTCAGGAGGGAAGAAAAGTGCCAAATCTGATGGCAGCAGCCAACCCATATGGCAAAGGAGAACTAGAATCCCCCAAATCCCTTTAAATAACTCACCAAGTGCTATTTTTAACATAAAGGTGAAGGGTGCACTCTGAGAGAAGCATTCAGTTCTTCATCAGACACAAGGCTGCTAACAAAGCTGTCACCTCCACCCCTCCCACAGCCACCAGTGTCACCATTTGCAGCTCCAGTGCCAGCACCTTCAGCGCCTCAATCATGTCTGATACGGCCCCCTCCATCATCAGCACCGATGAATTTCTCACTATTACTTCTCCTGATACAACTCTCACCAGCAGCCCTTTAAACACCTTTGAGCCTCTCCTTCTTTCTCTCTCACATTGAAACATTTCAGCTGACAGTCTATTTTTTAAACACTCAAGTGCTGGCTTTTAAAGGCATTTGATGTCTCTAGCATTTCAGCCCCTTTCTTCACACCTTCTGCTCATAGGGCCAAGTGATATGTGAGGAATTTCTTTTGATTTCCAAAAAAAAATATGCTTTGTTTTCTTTTCACAAGAATTCATGTTTAGCTGAAGCATAATGAAAAAAGAACAAACTTTGTATAGTGTTATCAGAAAATATCAGCACAACGCATGCACTGAGTTGCTGAAAGATGAAGGATCTATCAATATTAAAAATGTCTTTAATTTGTAAAAACTGGAAATTTTCCAGAATGGCTTGCTTATTAACTTAACCATTGAACACAGACTTAAATTGCTGTTTGTGAGACTTCTACAAACATCAGAGGTGTTTTTTATCTTACTTATCTGCATGTATTTTTAAATCAGACTCATTAGAAAAATTATTTTTCAGCTCAAATATATGTACACAGCCCTTCTTGTTGAATATTAAGTCTGCTATATAGCTTTCCTTCAGAATTTGTGAAATTGTAGAATAACAGATTGAATCAATGAGGTTAAAATTAAATGGGAAAAGCTAAATATACATTCTGCTTCAGCAGCTGTTTACATAAAGTGGACGTTTCTTTCCTTTGTAAAAGCTTTGTTTGTAAAAGCTGATCACAAACACGGGTACCTCAATTCATGCACATCTTTAGAATGAATTATGCATTTCCCTAATGGGCATAAGAAGTAGGAAAACAAGGTGCCATCATTAATTTGGAACACAATAAGTTCAGGGAAACTCATCTGTCCTAGTAAACTGAAAATCCTTGCAAACCCTGTATTAAATGTCAAAATCTACAAGGCAGCTCACCTTCAACTACAGGATATGGTGGATGTATGGCTCGATTTTGTTCTGTGCTCAGCAGATTTTACTTGGTGTAAATAACACTTTTTTAGCAGTTGAAATATTTTTCTTTGTTCAGCACTTTATTAGAGCCCATGCCACTTTGCAAGACAATATACTATCTTTTAGAACTCCTCCCCAGAGCTTAATGCTGCTACCTAGATCCCCTTGTAATTACTGGGGTGCATCAGAGCTCCTGTTTCATTGTCTCTCTAGGTTCAGGAATCTACATTTATGCTCTTTAGTCAAGTCACACTCAGAAGATCTTGTGTTTTGAGTCTGTGGAGAAAATATTTGATTAGTCTTCAAGGAAAAGATTAACCAAAAGTCCTCAGAATACTTGGTGGTGTAAGATATCTTCAGAAGAGCTAATTGTCACAGATTTGACATTCATCTGTTTTTAAAATCAGGCAATTTAAAGATATTTCACTCTGGGCAACCGGAATAATTAGTGGTTTCCAAATGTCTTTGGCACTGAATGGACTTAGTGATTCAGCCTGGTAATATATGAAATAGGCCAAGAATTTGACACTACCTTTGTAGGTAGAAATCAACTCCAAAGGGAGAAAGGCAAAATATCACCTGTCTTCCTCACTCCTTCACTGGGCTCAGCTCTTCCGAGAAACAATGAAAGCACAAATTCCTATTTCTGCAGCAGGATATTAAGATCAAGTCCACTAACACCATGCATACAATCATATATTCCTGACCTCTTAGAAATATAGCGGATTTTTAACTATGCTTTGAACTCATTTATTTATTAATTTAATACAACATGCAGTCATCTGAGTTTGTCCATATTCTTTTTAGGACTTGGCTATACTTTCCATTTGCGATATCTTGATTAAAAATGATTACTTTAATGCCATAACAACATATGATGATAAAAAATTTACAATGAGAAAGCACAAGTTGAAAATCTGAGGTCCCATGTCTCTTTGATTAGTTGAAGTGCAACACAGAAAAAACAAACCAAGGGACAGAGTGGGTGCTGATGAAGTAAAGAAATGGTAAAATCCTGAGACAAATTAGTTTGACAGTTCAGTAGAACACTGCAAAACTAGCCTAATTTTATGCACAATTTTTACAAATCACAACTAATTCCATCACTTCATAGAAGCAAATTCAAAACTTGCTTAGAACCTGACATCCTCAGTTATTCACAGATATGGCTAACTGTCAGGAAATACAGCCCTAGAAAATGGTGCTCACTATTTGCAGTGTTTCAGGTTGACCTGTTGTTCCAATAAAGGATAAAAAGCTCTGTGGAATGTAGGACTCTTTTATTTAACTGCTATGACATGATGGTCTCATGACTTTAAATGAACTGCATTTTCAAGCTGAATGGGGGAGAGCAACCACTTCTGAAACTGGTTATCTGCTCAAGGTGTGTGCATACATGAGTATGCAGCCTCATGCTAAACACCCTATACACTAAAGTCTTGTTAGAATCTGAGGCTCTGCTTTTTCTCTCTTTTATTTGGTCTGATGTTCTTCAGATCTCACACTTGGAAGTCACATAGGTTTCATGTGAAGGTGATCTGCTCATGTGAAAAACCAATATTCCTATTCTTTATGGGTCAAAGTATGGTAAAACAGTTTTGTATTTTTGGTTACCCTCTCAACAGAAGAAACAATAACAATAGTGCAAACTCAGACCTTTCTGTTTCTCTTGACATTGAGTTGTGCCACCTAACCTTGTTTCTGACCCAAATTGTTACTTTTACCCAAATACCACTTTCCACTTTTCCATATTTGACCTGGCCCTTGAAAGGAGGACTAAGAAATCCAGCTTACATTAAAGTCACTGAGATAGTACCTTCTCAAGGCTGATGCTGCAGTGGGAGAATTGCACAATATCCCCAAATTAGGCTACTGATGCCAATGTGCCATAGCCTATATCTTTTCTACTGTATTCACAGTTGGACCGATCTCTCTAGCTTTGCCTAAAGGCACCTTGATATTACCGGAGTAACTAATTTCCTTCTTGTTCATTGCCACTTCACTGCACACACAGATTTTTGAAAGCCTGTCCTAGATAATCTTCTAATTTGACCCGGTTCTGTACTACAGCCTGTTGGCCCCTGAACCTCTGCTTCACTGTCATTCTCATAATCCTTCAGAGAACACTTTATGTCTTTTCTCTTGTGCTTACCCAAATCTTCACATTCTCCAATGTGTCTAGGGACCCAGGCTTACAAAAGGTGACATCTATCCCAAATGTGATTCCTACCTATCAGCAACATTCCTTGCAGGGTAAGTTGCATCCGAACAAATCACTTTGCAAGATCAGGACATTAAGTCTTAACGGAATATCTACCAGATATAACTAACACCCTTCTTCATTTCTCTAAGCGAGCTGATTCACCTTCATAACTCTTTCTGCTGTGGGTGTTCATTTACCATTCTGACATAATCTAGTGCCTCACTGCATGATGCTGATGATGTTTTTGTCAATGTGAAGAATGCAGTACAATTGTTGCAGAAATTGTCTAAGAGACTGAGACCTTAATATGTACCATCTGTTTTACAAAAAAGCTCAATGTGGTAATGCATTTGCAATACCAGAAGCAATATCTCTAAGACATGAAATGAACATATGCTGTCTAAGAGCCTTCAGGCTGACATTGAAAAAGAGAAAAGATAGTACTTCAAGGCAAATATTGTCCCAATAGAAAGACTGCCAGAACCAATATGGCTCAGTCTATTGACAAGTCTCTGGTGAACAACATCATATAAAGACATGCACATTGTTATGGGTTGTACAGCTCTATGCCCCATTTTTTCAGCTTGGGAAAAAAAGTAAGAGAACACCTTCACTGTCACACTGGCTATTCTTCTGTTTCAGATCAACAGATGGTGTCAGATGAAGACATCTTGTCCATTATTCTTTGATTAACTGTTGCTTTTTTTTTTAAACAAGTCAATGAAACTCACACGAGCTTCTTGTACTAGGTTAAGTAAGCAGCCTGCTTGGAAAGAAAGAATGAAAGAAGCCTCCGTTTCCTAGTATATTTTTTTTCATTCCTAAATTAATGCATTTTATGCATGAAGATATCTGAAGCTGAAATCATATTGAAACTACAATAGCTAGTAATGAATTTATACATACCAGAAGATACAGTAATTTTCTTTTAAAGTCTGTTATGCTTACAGGAAAGGATCTAAGTTATTGTCCTGTCAGCCACATTTTATACCATATATTCCTTTCATAAAACACATAAACAAAAAATGCTATGTTACAGAAACAGCTATCTTTGTGTGATGTTTTATTTGTCTTCCATTATAAAAAAAAATTTAAAAAAAATTGACAAGTAGCTTCTCTAATTTTGGTAATTCAGGTGCATTCTCTGAATATCACTCTTCAAAAGATACTTTGGTCCACTAGATTTGGGGAAGGTGGAATAGGAGGGTGGGGGGGGTGGAATACAGAAAACATCTATTGAATATTTTATACTCTAAATATTTGGGTTTTCAAGCAATTTTTAACTAAAGGAGGAGGGAACTATTATACTTTAAGATTTGTTGCTTTTCATAATAACATCGATGTTTTTCACGATGGAAAGGACTCTAGCTGGTTCTTTTTGAAGCTAATGGCAGGGTTCTTTCAGCAATGGTTACTTTGAAAAATATTGTTTCAGGAACACTCCTGTTTCTGCCTAAAATACTCAGGGATATTTAAAGATATTACTTTCTATGTGTACTAAACAGACAATTAAATTGTGAGGTTTTAGGTATTACTCCAGTAGGGTTCTCCTGATGTCTTTACAGTTGTAGCATCTTAAAAATGAAGTAACACACTTGATAACACAGGCCCATGTTTGTAGACCTGGAACATACATGATGGAACTTTACACATAAAGATGGCTGCAACCTTGTTAAATTCTTACAGTCAAACGAGGATTCAGGAAAACCACAGTATTTCTCCTGTGGATTTTATTAGTTCCACAGGAGGGAGTCTTTCTTCTACAGATTATGGATGCTACAAGCGTGCTGAAGGAGCTTGTAAACAGTGCTTGAGGAAGCTACCCTTCTTTAGATCTCAGAAACGCTGCAGGAGGTAGCTCTTCCACTACAGATCTTGGAAGCACAGGCTACTTTAAGTACAGTATAATTCTAATTAACTACATCATCAATTATGTCAAACAAGGGCACAGTCACTGACCTTTCACTAAAGGCAAAGCCATCAAAGCAGGATTGTTTAAACTATGTAAGGGAAGAGGACCAAAGGAAGACCTCACATCACCATCCCTGGAGACTGTGGTGGATATAGACATCATAGGAGTGGAGGAACCTGGTAGCTACCAAGCTGCTTTTCTGTCATGTGGTCAATTGCATGCTCTGTAATGGGAGGCTTCTTCCTCCCAAATCTGCCCAATGTTTAGTAAGTTCTGTGTATTCAAGAACTTCAAGACCCATGTAGTCACTTTGTCCTATAAAGCTTTTTCTATAATGAGAAAAATGAGGTAGTTTCAGAAACAAACCTTTTTTGAATACCTAAGTTTTAAGTAAGAGCTGCTGTGAGAATCAGGAGAAAACAAACCAAAACAATAGAATTATTTGTTTAAAAAAGAAATTTCAGTAAAAAGCTTTATTGCTACACCTAGTCATAGCAGGAATTAATAATGTAATTATTACTAGTATACTATATCTATAAAAAAACTGCAGATAGGCAAATGAAATGTTGAACACTAAAGACTGACAACTAGTTACGTTAAATGCTGTTGTGGGGCTTTTGGAGATCCAGAAAGCTTGGCATGTTTTAAATCACTGCAACAATGATAGAGGTTTTAATATTTAGTAATTTCAGCCTTTTCAAATATGATTTTTAATGTCCTATTAACATTGTTTATATGGACAAATGTTTTGAGGCACCGTTTTATGTTAAATAACTTTCCTACTGCAAATATTTAAAAATCAATGTAAAATAGATTTTGAACACCATCAGCAAAGCAAATGAAAGGATTATGCCAAAAAGCACATGATGAACAAATTTCCAGTAAGTTCAGCCATGAAAGCCTACAGTATGAAAAACAAGAAGATGATATATAAAGCTTCCATCTATTCTCTCCAAGTGCTGGCCAAATCAAAAAACTCTATCAATATAAAGGCTTTTAGACATAGAACTTGGAGAACAAATGTTCCTTCTATCTAACACCTAAATTGCTGTCTAGGTCTATCTATTTCTCTCCACTAAACATCAAGGGTGCAAAACCATTTAACTGGATTACGGTCAAGTAGATTAGTCTAAGCATTGCTAAACCCAAGCAATGGTTTACAAATTTGTTTGTTAAAAATTGACCTCCTAATATAAACAAGCAAATTAACCTAGATCTGAAGATGTACTCTGCTACTCCTAGGCAACTCAAACTTGATCTAGAAAACACCCCAACCCCTTCCATATAGTAACCAGAAGAGGGACACAAGATATAAAATCTATTATGTCTCAAGTGAAATACATGGAAAACATTTCAGTAGAGCAGAAGGTTAGAATTTTTAATGTTGAACAAAATGGGTTAGGCAAGAAGAAGAGGCATGGAGAAAAATGGAAGATATAAATCAAGTAACAGACAAGATTAAGTCCTCTCTATACAAAACTCCGAGAGTGGGAATTCATCTCAGCTAACATCAACTGTTGGTTGTTAACAAGTTAGTTGTTTAAGCTAATTATATAGGCTCCTTTTCTAACCAGTGGAGAGAAATAGACACCTCCAGAGAATAATCAATCTAATCTATAATATATTTTAGAATGGAAAAAATTAGCTCTGGAAGAGCCTAACTGTCCTCATTGACTGTAATGGAAACCTGGATGATTTGCTTAACCTGGACGCCTGTCTTTTAAATTGCTAAAGTGAGATAAAATGAATGATTGTTTGCACTGTGAGGAAGAGGCACAGGGCTTAAACAAACTCTGCTGATCTTCCCCTTTGTCCTCCTTCCCCTCATTCCCATAAATATCTGCTTTGCTGACTGCCTTATCTATATTGTTAAAAAGAGTGGAGAATGTCTTCAATTTCTCTGACAATTTGATATCGTCTTATCCTCTGGTTTGCCAAAAGCTCATATTGCACAACATACTGCAATTGCTTCTATGAAATGCTTCATTTGAGTCTTGAACTGCAAGTGTTATTATCACAAATAACTGCTGTAAGCCTTCCATTTTCAATAGCACTGGGACTATATGAGTATGAGTCTGTTCAGAGTCAGAGAAAATAGGTTTCCTTTGGAAATCTAGACCAAGACCTAAAACAAGGCAAAAAAGTATAAATTTAAAAAAAACACCACCAAACACAAAGAAGAACTTGAGGAAAGGGTAGTATGAGGAAATGATAAAGATAGGACAAAAGGTCACCTCTTTAGATAAGACAACCTAATTTTGATGGTAAATACTAATTTGTACCAGAGGCTCATAGGGCTCTTTCCAGCAGACAAAGAAAGACAAAATGGGCAGGCTTCTTACCTGTGAATCTGCAAATGCTGAGTAACAGCATCCCTAGAAATAGAACAAATGCTCATTTGGTCTAAAAAGGTGTGACTACACAGACTATAATGTCCGAAATACACATCTGAGAGACACAGTGTACATAGTACAGTACTGGGAGAGGTCATTTAGCATGTTTTAAAGGAAAATTCTAGCTATGAGCAGCTCATACTTTCTCCAGTACATGGTTATGTAAAGAAGAACAGAAATTAATAAAAACAGTGAAGAAATATAATCTGTAGTTTGGAATGACTAAAAATCTTAATATAATTTAACACCTTTCTTTAGGCACAGAGAGGATGAGGATTAAGAGTCTGTTCACCCTTCCATTAGTATTGCATGATCCAACATATGGTGGAAAAATATTTCATAACTGAAGGCCACACAGGCCTCAGCAGATTTGCAGTTGCACTTTGCTCTGGTCTCTATTTTTCTATGCCATCGTCATTTCTATATGTTTTGATGAATTCTTTAAATTTGGGGGATACCAGGAAATCTTTAAGCATCACTTTTAAAAAAACTCTCCATTTTTCTATTTTATAGGACTGGTTTCCTTTTTCTTCGAAGTCCTTAGTTACAAGTTGACTCATATGCTTCCATTATTCTTCACTATTTCTATTACCACTGTTGTCACAACTATAAAAAGGAAAGAAGAAAAAAATAGAAGAAAAAAACCTTTGTATTTGTTTTAACTCAAAAAGCAAGGATTGTCCAGGAAAACATGCACAATAAATTACATTTTTTCTAATATGAAACCTGCATTTTGAAGATAATTTTCTTCAGATTTTCCTCTGATGAACTGAACTCTTGTTCTTCAACATCTGAATTTTATTATTTGTGATAATGAGCACTGTTGAGCATGTGGGAAGATTTAGATCAAGTGAGACAGCAAGCCAAACCTGAACCTTGACCTTCTCTTCCAGCCTCCTTCATGATGTGCTACCTAGTAGTTTTTATAAAACAGCTCATTTTCTAAATTACTTTTTTTTTTTTTTTTTGCATTCCCCATTCAAGAATAACTAAAGAAAAATGAATTTATGTTGTTTCTGGTTTACAGCAAGGTACTTCACACATTTCTGTTTATTGTAACTGGCTAGAATACAATTACAGTAGTTGTTGTTCATTCCATCAGTAAGTATATACGACTTGTACAATGAACTGCAGTGGGTCAAATAGTGGTGACTAATAAGGCTAATAAGACTTATTCTATGTAGGAGCTAACAAATCCTTTATCAGTACTTCAACCATTCTGCTTACGTGGTCTCAATGTTAAGATTATGCCTTTCATCTATGGGAACTAATCCCTTTCATATACAATTTTAGCAAGAAGCTTATAAAATGTGTATTAAAGCAGTATTGACTTGTCCAACAATAAAAAGTACAATTAGGCTTCCAACACAGAGCATTACTAATTTACATAAAAACCTCTCTAACCCATTCCTTTTACTGCAGAATATAACCAAGAGGTTACATTCTGTACCATGCACCAGTAATTTACTGTAAAATCAGTAGATAGCTGTACCTGTGTAATAGTGTTCACTTCCTTTGTGCAAATCTTTTAAAAGTGAATTTACATGCCGAATATATCAATAGGAAATAATATTAAAGATCATTACAGTGAATGACCAAGTACAATGGATTCCTTTGATAATATCCCATAATGCAATAACTGAAGACTTACTTATTGAGAGTACCTATCCTGATAGAGTCACAGGTAGGGTCACACTGTAGACTCAGTTTTATCATACTTTGCAGTTGCAATAGCTCATTTTCATAATGTACTATTTAAGCAAGAAGCTTATAAGAACTGTAGAAGAGTAATAATGACCAGTCTATGCATAAAAAATGTATAAATAGTTAGGCTTCCAATACTAAGCATTTCCATCTAAGAAGATTACTTAATATCCCTTTTGCAAAATTTCTCATTTCCATAACCAAATAGGTGCTATTGTCTATTCAGTCTCCAAGTGCTACATCTCTTTGTAGCACTACAGGAATTTCTTTTCTGTGTGTACTCTGGAATATATTAAATTAGATTTGTAAAGTGCATGCCAACTAGTAAATAATAGTAAGACATGATTCATATGGGGTTTAGACTCCCTAGAATTAGCCAAAAGAAAATCAGGGGAACGGTCTACTTGGCATTAACTGTTTCTGCCTACAGAGAGCACAGAAACTCCTCATGACTAGAGATGATATTTCCTTACCAAGGTAACACAAGCTGACATTGCCTCAGGTCACTGCAGGGCATGTCATATCATGTAACACAACATAACCTGACCTAACCTGATCCAACAGGCCATGTGCCTGTTGCCTATTTGTAGAAAATACTACTTTTTTTCAAAAGAGAGGACATGTCACCATAGATAACAAAACATTAGCTCTAGCTTTTAGTCCAAAGGCTTCTCAGTCACAATTAACACAGAGTTTAAGTCCACATCACAAGGAATAGGAACAGTTTCCTCTTAAATTACTCAGTGTTGCCAAAAATGACAAGGAAATTTCTATAGCTACCTTTAAGAGAAACTATCTTTAATCAGCAACGTTTTAGACTACTAGAAAGTCTAAATATGCCCTATGAAATGACCCTACACAATAAAAAAGCAAAGAAAGAACTCAACTCATCAAAACACTAAAACAACTAATCAATATGCTTTTACAGATCTTGGACTTATATCAGTCTGTCCAATTCAAGATCAGGAAAATTCTCTACTATATTCTCTATTTTCCTGGTTTTCCTGATACATTTGACTGTTGAATGACGGCATACTTTAAAAGAATAACAATGAATTGCATTATAAATATTAAATATTTTTTTTTAAATTCCATTATTAACCAAGAAAACAGTAATCTGTAATAGAAACTTAAAACTGGCGTGTTACTGATTAGATGATTATATAATCAATGTCTAATCTCACCTGTTAGCATAAAGTGGCTTTATTTTTAAAGGAACCCCATACATGTAAATGCCTTAAGGCACTACTTTTGAAATCTTAATCTTCATTTATTTGCTGATATAAATATCAAGAGCTAAGAAAAAACAATTTTAGAAATCAATTGTAAGAGGGAAATAAACTAACATTACTCCAAATTAACAAGTAAGAGACCTAATTAAATTTTAACAGTGTTTGAAAAGTTTACTGTGTTAATTAGATAAAGTAGAATAACTTTCTATCACATTCACATGTGATGAAGCACCAAATATAATCTATAGAAATTCACCTGAAATTTGTCTGAACCTGCAACTCTCTGGTAAGCAGGTACTCTATGTGCAATTTAATTTTACTAAGTCCCTCAAAAGCATGAAGGTTTTTCAAAGAAAAAAGGAAGGAAGAAAGGAAGGAAGGAAAAGAAAAAGAGAAATAAATATAAATAAATAAATAAATAAAGAAAGAAAGAAAGAGAGAGAGAGAGAGAGAAAGAACCTACTTCTTCTAAAGGTATTAGTTTGCCAACATATCTTGTAAACAACAAATAACTGCATAACTTTCTTGTGTTAACTTTACCTTTTCAGAGCTTCACCCCCTTCTCTTACAGTGATGTTAGGGGAAGGTATCCTTTATTCTTCCTTTGTATTGTAGAGTAGTTGTTTGGGAGCTGTAGGAAAGATAAAAATTCATTAAATAATTATTATTACAAACATTCATGCAGGAGCTGCAAGCTCAAGACCTACGATGCTTGTTCTTTTATATTATATCTTAAAAATCCAATTAACAGTGTTCTGTTTCAGCATTCTCTTTTTTATATGTACGTCATGTATATTTATATAAGGGTTCTAAATTAAATACAATACAACTAATATTTTACAGAAATGGATATTCCCAGGAGAGGAAACTGCTGTTTGGTATCTAAAATGCATTATTTTCATCTGGAGTTTATTGCCTTGGCAAGCAGGACTGTGATAAGAAGAGGTACAAATTTAGAGAGCCGTTTTAAAAATAAGGCTCTTTTTCAGCCTCACTGTATGCTCAAAAATCAGTGCTTAACATATATGGGAACAATTGAAAAAGCTAGATATGAATGGTTTTTATATTTGAAACGAACTCCAATCACTGCATCTGAACACCTAATTTCATAAAGCTACATACTTGGATCTGAACTTTGCATCCTAGCATGTTTAGTTCAGAAACATTAAATTAGTTTTAATACTCAGCAGTGAAAACCTGCCACCATTCTATGCTGGTAGCAATATACAAAGGCATGAGCAATACAATCACCTCAGAGGAAATGCTGCTTTACTGTTTCCCCTCAGTTTGACCCTTGCTAGCACGCATGAATCAAATCAAGAGCTTGAAGATTTTGCACACCTGGATTAACATATTTGCAAGGCTCAGTTGGATTTTCACAAAGAAAGCAGATATGGAAAGAAAAACTCTTTGTTGTTTATGGAAAGTCTGATAAACATGTGGTCAACACCTGGATTTTAAAGAGATTCTATTCCTTCTCAATAAAAGTACAATAGCCACCTTCTGAGGCATTCAAACAATAAAACAAGATGATAGCAACAAAAAGAGCTGCCACATGTCGTTTTCTTCACCTCTTTGATTTTGTTTAATAACAATGAATCAACTTTTAAAAACAAAAGAGTAAAGTAACAGGTTAAAAAGAAAAATTCTTATAAAACATGCATTAGAACATGGGAACACATGTACCATGAGCCATATGTTTTCCTAATAAACATTTTATGCTATGAAAATATCATATTGGTGAATACATTTCCATATGACAGTGGTTTGCATCTTGAAAATGCCTGATAAAACTGCTGTATGAGAATGACATAAAATTAATGCTTACTAGTTTCTGTATATCCCACTGACCTCTGCAGGGTTAATGAGAGAAAATTCTGTCCTTTAAGCATAAAATATTGCTGTTTAGTACAGGCAAATATATGCACAAGAAATTGCACTAAATTAGGATTGAATCCTTGCTAGCTTTTCTGCCAGTATGCATTAGAAGAAAGGCAAAAGGCATCTCAACACTAACATAGCTCTCGGTAATCAGGAGATGCACTGGCACAGCAGCCCTTTTGCAATCACTGGAGCGTTGTCTATGTTCAGCTTGTAGAGTGAATTGGAATTATTCTCTTTTTTTTTTTTTTTCATCTAAAGTACATAGTAAATATAACTACCACCAGAAATGTATTGGCCCAGGTAAGAAGATGACATGTGGCAGATCAGACTCGTGGTCATCTTTTTATTTACCAGCCATCGTGCCTCGAGACTGGTAGACTAACTGCTTTGGGGAGTCAAATATTCTCCCTTAAGAAAACAAACAGAAACTAATTCCTTTTAGATATCTGACTTTTAAGATATCTGACTTTTTTAGATATCTGACAGGTGAGATGAATCCCATTCCAGAAGTCAGGGCTGTGAGGCTTTCTTTTCACTTATGCCAATGAATGCAAGTACGGGCTCCCAACCAGCCTGTCATCATCAGTTCCTAGAAAAAACTAGGAAGTTTTGTAAAGAAGTAACAATCGAGTTAGAGATTAGAAGAGAAAACTCTGACCTATACTGTTCTACCTCACCATTTCTACAGTAATGAATATTTTCATTTAGTTAAAAATCTTACATATATATATAAAACAAAACCTGAATAAGAAAAAAAAAAATGTTACATTGTATGGCAACACATTTCTAGAGAGAATCTATTTATTTCAGCTAGGATTTTTCCTGTGCCTTAACAGTCTATTCAGCTATAATTGCAAGTTATCTGCCTCATGTCAGAGTTCTAGTAGAGCACATTTGGTTTCAGGTAAAAATTCAAAACAGCTAATTAAGGAAAATAAAAAGCAGAGATAGACAATGTGCCTCCAATGAGGCAATGCCATACACGAGCACTGAAGCAGTTCAGTTGCACCTCAAAAAACATTTGCATCACACTTTGAAACCTTATGCCCTGATCCTGCCACGTGCCAGTGTGCTCTTTTCACACTGACTATACGGACAAAAGAACTCAGAGGGTTAGACCTTCATACCTTTCATTGTTTACCTGACATTTCTCAATCTGAAACACTGGCTATCTTGAAAAAGCTCTATTATGTGGTAACACAAAGAACGTGAATTTTCTTCTCTGCTATTAACAGATATCATTCACTTTTACTGTATACATCAAGCTGCCAAGTAACATATCTTTGTGAGCAGAATATTTGAATTAAGCAGCTTTCAACAAAGCAACTATATAGTTGCCAAAAGAACAATGATTTTTATTTCATGTTTAAAGAGGGGTTTACAGACTGAAGCAAACTTGGAAAAAGAAAAACTTTAATGGTAAAAAGATGTAGCTGGCTGTGGGGAAAGAATAGATGTAATTATTATAGGTTTGTTTTTAGAAGCTTTCTGCTTAGAACAGTCAAAAACTCTTCGCTTTTGAAAACTTCACTTTGTTTTTCAGATTTTGCCGTTTACTCCTGTTAGAGACATAAGTAAATTTATATGTAGGGCATTATCTGAAGCATTAAAATATATTTGAAGGAAGAGAAATGATAGCATAGTCAACTCCATATGTTAAAATGTCATGAAACTGTTCAAAATAATATATGATTTTGTTAAAAATAATAAAGGTTTTAAGAAAGCAATTTTTATAGTCCTTTCATTTGTGTTCTAACTTCTAAGTCTTACAAATAACTAAGGTGGCAAAGTCAATTTTTTCACACCAGCTTCATAGCTTAGAAAGTTGTTTTTTTAAGTGAAAGATGGCATTCTTATACACTCCTTTGATTGCAGGAGTTAAGAGAAAACCATGCCATAAGAGAAAACACCATAGACATCAAGAGTTACTACAATGAAAGCCAGTTAAAAGAAACGAAATATAATGGCAGATTATTCCTGAAAAGCCATACTGCAAAAATACTTTGTCTGGACTGAAAAGTTGTTAAAGTACATATGTATGGCTTTGCAAATATTTTCTGCCTTTTATGATCAATTATGGTTTGTCCTGAGCAGCCTTTTCTTTTGTTTCTTATAATGAACATGAAATGTATACTCCCTTTGCTAAAATAGAAATCAAACTAAGTCACATAACATAATAAGGAACAAAAAGTTTTTGAAGAGTTAACTGCAGAATATTTAATTTTCTAGACACAAGGACAGTGACTACTCCTCAAGTTAGGACATGATTAAGAACTTTCCTATACTTGAAATCAAAGAGATACTTTTTCATATTCAGCATTTCTGAAAATAGTCCATGAATCTCCAGCCTGTTAACTGTCTCTGTGAAAGAGAGACCAGAAATATCTCTGTCTTCCAGAGATATTCACACTGTAACATTAGGTAGTGATTTCAAAGGTTGGTCCCACTTTTTAAACTTAGAGAGATTTACCACAGTAATGAAAGCAAAATAAACTCCTAGGCACATTAGCTATAATTTAACAAAATATTTTGTGTGTTTGCTTAAATAAATCAGTCATTAATCCATAAGGCCTGGAATTAAATATAAGCTAAAAGCTATCCTACATGTGGATCTTGGACTGGAATCTCTCAGAACTTGGTCAGAATGAGCTACAGCTACAATAAGCAAGATAAGGGAAGGAGGGAATTCTGAGATTGATGAGTTTCCTGCTGGGGACACCCAGAGTTTCAGATTTATTGAGAGGCCAAGGAGAAGATGCAGAGGGAAAATAGGGATCTCAATTCTTAGACAAATTCTACTCAGAAAATATGGCTTGATTGCAACACTTAAACATGTTAGTCCAAGAGTCCATTCACCCTTCCCAGAGACATGCACAGCAAATTTTTTTGTAGAACTCTCCTTAGACAGGTTCTGAGCACGTGTGTGGTCCTCTATTCAGCTGGGCAAATTAATCTCTCTGCAGTAAGGAAAAATCACTCAAGTATGTGATTTTAACACGGGACAATAAAGTGACTCCAGAGTTTTATTCTAAACTTACTGACCAAAACTCTATAATGTGATAAATGTTTATGGATTCTTCTAATTACTAGTCTGGTTAAAGCTAAGACACTTAGAGAATACGGCTCTCTTTCATAAAGTTTCTGAGGTTTTCCTATAATAATCAATTACCATAATGAGTTTTTTTAAAGCTGCCATTTGTCACTTTCTTAAAATATATAAACTACCCAGTATAAAGATAAATAGCTAGAGCCAGCCTACCCTGAGGCCCTATACCAAAGACGTCCATTAAATCAAAATCAACTGGGAAACCTGTTGGATTTTATTTCAAAGTCAATCCTGCTTGTGCTAAATAAAAATCTGCAGAAAACAAGTGTAACTTTATGGCAAGAAACACTGCTTTCTTAACAGAACCTTGCAGGAAAAAAAAAAGTTTGTCTTACTCCTTGAAACTATTATCAATGTGGCTTGGAAGAAGAACATGCAACTACATAAATCTGAGATCTGTGTATGACAGGACTGGGGAAATCATATACTATCTACTTTTTAGTCCTGTCCACATCTTTGATATCTGCCACAACATTTGAAGGTGGCCGTAGTTTCAGCAGTGTTGACATGGCAGGTTCCTTTGAGAGCTTGAACCAGCTGTAGATGACTTCACTAGCTTTTGAGATCTGTGCTGGTGAAACCAGACAAAGCCATCATACCCTATTTCATCTCCTATCAGAAGGAGATTCATGGCATCATTCTTACTCCTAAATCTAACATGCATAATCGCTTAGTAGCAATAATGTAATATCTTTGCTTAAAAGGACAGTGTTCACTTAGGGCAGTGCTGCAGTATACTCTCAGCAAATAATCCACAGACATTCTTGGAACATATACTTTGAGATTTTAAAATTTTCCCTGCATCTGTGGTCAGACATATTTTATGGCATATATAGGCTTTTGAATCTCATACAAGATATACCTTGTATAAGTAAAAGTTCTGACAGTCCAAGTGACCAAACAAAACAAAAAGTTGCAACAAAAACACTTTGAAAAACACAATTGCTGCTTTGTTGATGACTATCCTGGCAGAAATTGATGGTCAGGTTATCAGGAGAACCACTCTGAGTTTCTTTTGTCAGGAGCCCTGTCAGAGAGCATCATATTCTGTGAATGAAAAGAGTATTTTAATTTCCTTTTTTTTTTTTTCTCCTGAAGAAGAAAATAAAAGGCAATGTATATAAGGAACAGAATTCAAGCAACAAGTCTCTCTGACACCCTGAGACTATTTGCATTTCACACCTAAACTAATGCCACCCAAATAAATATGAGAAGATAATTACAGATGAACAGATTCTTTGAGTTATGTATACTTACTGGAAATTTATACTAAATGAGGACCTCTAGGAAAAGACAGATGACAGTTCCTTTCAAAAGTCTGTAGCTCATGACCATGACTACAGTAAGGCTGAATAATTTTTAACACTCTTTGCTTAACAGAGGATATCTCTAAAAGCATTTAATAAACACAATTTTAAAATAACAACAAAGTCATTGTTTTGCTAGCAAGTAATAGGATGAGAACAGAAACTAGTAAGTTCTCAGGAAATTGTCTGTTTCTTCTAAACACTGTATAGTATATCACTGTTATTCTCATTCTTTGAACTAGAAAAAGAATTTAGTGAGAATACTTACATGTTATGAGCTTGGCAGGTGCCTGCTGTTTACTCAGCTCCAGAGGTTCTTGCCCCTCTTGCTCATTCAGGAGCACTTCATATCCACTTAACTGTACAATGTCCATCCAAAAGCCTGCAGGAGTACCAATAATAGAGGTACCCAATAATAGAGGGCATTTTTAGAGCCATGCACCTGAGTAAGGTTACAGATGTGAAACAAAATGATAACACCATAACATTGGTTGTCTGATTTGCAGCAATCTTCGAGTTTCTTCTGAAAGGGTTAGAGAAGCATGGCAGATGAGTTGTGGATTCTCCTTGCTCAACCAAAGACAAATATCTTCTTTCAAATGTACAAGTGACAGGTCACACACTCATGACGCAGAATCTACATTCCAGTTGTGGATCTATTCTGTTTTGATAGATCTAAAGATTTTGTTACCTGTACTTGCATATCTTATGATTCTAAGCTCTTATTTTTCTTGTAGTTCAATGACTTCTATATTAGGTATGTAATTTTTTTAGATGACTGTTATGTCATATGTCTCGTTATCTTGTGTACACATGCAATTATATATATATATATATATTCTTCCATTCTTGAACAAAAAATAATCTTTCTTTTATTAATTTATTAATTGAATTTTTCAAGAAGTTTATTCCACTGTCATTTATTCATTTGACAACATTGAATTGTCTGGTATTTTTTGGCTGTATACAGTTCTTAAATAAAAATTTTGAAAATATCTCACTGACTTAAAACTCTAAATTTACTTTTAAAAAATGACAGGGTCATTTCAAAGGCTAAAGGAATAAATCATTTATCTTAGGCAAGAGTGAGATGGTGTCTGTGCTTACTGTTAAAATTGTGCATGCATTCAGCAACAAACCCTAACAAAAGCTTAACTTGACCTCGTGTAGTCTGTCCCAAAAGCTCTGCTGAATGGCTATTGTCAGCAGTCTCCCACCTGCCATGTGCCCTGGTTAAAACTTATTTGTATACTGCAGATTACCAGTACCAGAAGCTTCAAGTGCCATTCCCACCATACAGTTATTCCTCAATTTATGGGCTTTCTACTGCTCTTCATGACCACCTGGGAAAAAAATCAGGGCTGCTTCCTAGAAGAGAGCCACTGAACAACAGCTTGGACAGTGGGGATGTTTAGCCAAAGTTCAGGCCCCATTTACAGGGCTCAAGCTAAGTGAGAGTAACTCCAATGAAAATCCTTACTGTAAAAGTGTAAAGACCTAGCAGGAACATATCCCAGCATTTTCCTGGGATATGTATGAAGCCAAAGTTTATAAAACCTTTGAAATGTCCTTTCATCTGCTACCTGAAAGCACCCAAGGGTTTGAGCCATTGGTTTATGCAGCATATATACAGTCCTGTATGGAATTCAGAAACTGTGGATTTCCCATACCACTTTCAGGACTTGATCCAATAAGGTGATGTTTGCATAATTAAATTAAACATTCCTGGGTACTGAAACTAAATCATCCATATTGTTGGATTGTTCAGTTGGCCTCAGCACAGTGCTGGTCCTGACCAGCTTGAACTTGCTTTTGGAAATATTTGCCAGGCACAGTTTGGGAGTCAGAGCTACTCACAGATTATTCAGAAGAGGCAGTTTGAGTGCAGCCATCTTGCTTTAAAAGATAAAAGAGTTTGATAGGAGGGACAATTAACATTCTTCATCAACTTGGTGCCGAAATATATTCCCACCATCTTTAATTTACATGTACAGATATAGCCTTAGAGTTCTCACAACATGTTTAATACAGCAGGCTGTTGTGGCAATGGTAGCAAGGAAGGCACTGTTCACTGCTGCCATCCCAGTGTGATTCGATAACTCCTGTCCAAGAGCATCATAAGATTAGCTGAAAACTTGTTTATAATTTTTAAGAAAGTATTTAAAAGCATTTTAACATATAAATGGAAATCTCAAATTAAAATATTAGTTAATGTATTACACCAATACTGTCATGCCTTGTACAAAAATCTGCTCAAGTAATACAATTATATCATGTATAGATTCAACCTTGAAGAGAAGGATTGAATTGGTAGAAATCACCAAGAAGGTGAGTAGACTCAGAGTCTGTTGAAATTAAAACCAGCTGTTGGCAGCAGTAGAATCTTTCACAGTTGCACAAAGAATATTTTCTTCATTTCAGTCAAATTGGTTCAATCACTAGCTCACTGAAAAATGAGAAACTGGCTGGGAGTTGAAAAAATTGTAAAGATTTGTTTTCTTTCTCCAGACATTGTTAAAAACCAGGTGCAGGAGGATGAGATCTAGTAATTCTAAAATCCTGGTGATTATGAGGACAAAAAGGAAGTGGTTCAGTCCCCTTCTCTAGATAAGTCTATAGCCCTTGGTTTGGGGGGGGCGGGGTTCAGCTCTCTGTGTTCCAAGGCTTAGTTTGATGCAGCACAACTCCGTGATCCTGACTCAGTTTTACTGAGAAAATTGTTGTTTAAGGTGTCAGAAAACCCATGAGATAAAGTTTTAAAAGATAGGTCAAAATGCAGACAGAATTGAAACTCTTGAGATAGTGATAGAAGCTCAACTATTCGAGAAGAAAAATACTGACATAGAAAGGTAAAAAGCTCCAAGACAAAAAGCAAATAAGGGTAAGTCAGTAACGCAGCAACACTAAGGAGCTGCTCCTTCCACAGAACAATGCAGGCCTCTGCTTCTCTATCTGATGGACCTCCAGGTACTCATCAAGTATCTTGAGGAAAGGAGGAGAGAGGGTGAGTGTACTACACCTTACTCTAGTCACATGTAGTGCCGAGCTCTCTGCTGTGTGCGTTTACCAACAAATAATTGCTGCACTCTTTTTAAAAGTGTGTATATCCTCTTTGCAGAGCTGTTTCCCACATGACAGAAGATTCCTGGATGAACATGATCTAGTGACAGATTGTTTAATATAGCAAACTAAAATGCAAGCTTTTTATATACGTTTATGCATTCCTTAATTAGAAGCAAGTTAATTCTATTTAAATTACATTAAAAATATGGACAATATTTTTGCTTCATTAAAAGAATAGTCTTTTCTAAAGAAATTAAGTGTAAAGATATGATATTCATCCAATTCAACCAAACTAAATAATAGAAAAACCACCATAGGCTAACACAAGGGAAATACCTATTAACAGAAATGCCTATTAGCAGTAAATTTGCTCAAATGAATGTGCAAAGATTTTGTACATCTAACTACATAGTAAAGAGAAGCATTAAATACAAAAACTGCTTCAACAGGTATTTTAATATTTGCCAAACAATAGGAATCGGTCTTTTTACAGGAAAATAAATAAGCAAATATGATTTCAAAACAATAAATAACAAAGTTTTATGAATGTAGAATTGTACTGTAGAATTCATCCAAGAGGAGCATGATTTCATGTAATTCTGTTCTCTGCAGGAATATGAACCTACAACCCCTAAATAAATGCTTAGCTGCCAAGATGAGTCTATGCGGAATGATAAGACCTGTGAAAATTGAACTTTAATTTCATCCTGCTGAAGTATAAACAGAATAAAATATTAATTGCATTAGAAAAAGCATTGGTTTGGATAAGTATGACTACGACATTCAGCTGGGAAAAATGAGGTTCATATTTCTGTCATGCTCCCACTTCTCTAAATTACTTCTCTTAATTTCAATATACCACCAGACAAGCATTACTATTGAAAACAGAACTGACCATCATTGGGTTGTGGGGTTCTGAAGATTTTTTCTTAAGAACATGTATATCATACATGGAGAGGGTTCAGGTCTATGAGTCCTAGATTTCAAGTGGGTGCAAGGGCTTTCCTTGCACCCAAACACAGTCTTCTTCCTAAAAGATAATGATGTAACATTGAAAACGATGAGGTTGTCTGTGAATATGATATTAATAACTTTGAAAATTATGATGATGTTTGTGATTGTGATATTGAAATTTGCTGAAAGCCAAAAAGGCTTAGACTCTTACAGGAATTTTTTTTCCTACTTTGAAAATTGATCTTAAAATTTTAATTCATTGTGGTCCAGATTTATGAAGCGCTACAAATTTAAGTGTAAAATCCTCAATTCTGAAAAAAATGTGAATCCTCTGCTGCATAACCCTGAAAGCAGCTAAACATCACTGCTGTCTTATTTTGTTCACATTAAATGTCTTTTGTTAAGGTCTAAAAAAAAATCCTCCTCAGAACCAAAAAAAGAAAATTAGATTGCGGGCCTGCTGTGTATATGCAATTATGAACAGAGAATATATATATTATTCTACCCTGTTAATTAAAGGATTTATGATCAGTTACTCTCTCTACCATCATCTTCCTATGTGGCCTTTCCTAAACCAATTAATCTCACTGAACCTTAGTTGAATTATAGGATGCATGTTTCACAAAGTTTCAGTGAAGTTAAATACGTTACAGATTTGGAGGTCGTTAAATAAGATTAGGTAAGTAATTTACATACAGAAAGAAGGAAAGAGTCCTCACTTTTGGCATGGTAAGCTCCTATTGGGACATGTTATGATAACTACTTGCAGCTATGTTGCTTAGGTGTCCCTGGGCGGTTTGGAATTATGAATATAGATTGGTCTTTGACAGCAAAAGATGTAATACAGTTTTGATTTTAGTTTGTTGCCATTTTTTCAGTTAAATATCTCACCTGCACTGGATTGTGTCTTCATATGAACAGCAATGGAGAACAAAGAGGAGATTTGAAATAAATAGGCTCCTCTGTAAAACTGGATGGAAATTAACCACAAGAAAAGGAATTTTTGAACCATCTGCCTATCTGTGTAATTTAAATTCTCCCAGAAAATAAGATCATGGTAAAAAAGAGAAAGGACTAAGAGGGAAATAAGAATTTATCAAGATCACAATTTCAAAATATTATCTATCACAAAGCCAGGTCGGAACTACCAAAAGAGAAAAAAAGCAGTTGAGAGGCTTCGCTGAGAAGAAGGAAAACATGTAGTATGGAAAAGAGTTACAAAAGGAAGAGGATTTCAGATTTTCAAAGACATTGGTTATTATAATACATCCTCTTTACTGTTATAGATTATTTCTATTCCATGGTCTAGCACCTAAGGAAAGTAACTGCTGATCTATGGTCTTATATCTTATATTTGAAGGAATATTTTTAATAACTTAAAAACTAATTAACATATAGAAAACATAGAAAATTATCTAACAAAAAAGGAAACATTACCAATTACATTAAGATAAAAATTTATGTGAAAAACATATCAGGTAAGTCTCAATAAGGTATGAGGGATAATTTAATATTTAAGTCTGGTTTCAACAGACCAAGGCAATATCATTAAAAAGATCCAAAACCAAAAAAATCCAAATCCATGGATTTAAAATAAAAACCAGTCAATGTTATTTACACATAGACCTTATACTGGCTATGTGATTACGGTAGACAGGTTGGACATACTGGTCCAAAAATTTACTTTTGAGACTTAATGGAAACTAATTTCAAAGGATTCAGCTCTGCATGACTAGCTTGTCATAGAATGGTAGCATTGCTTACGTTGAAAAAGGTCTTTATGATCATCAAGTCCAACTGTTAACCTAGCACTGCCAAGTTCCCACAAAACCATGTCCGTCAGCACTAGGTCTACACATCTTTTAAATACCTCCAGGGCTGGTGACTCAACCACTTCCCTGGGCAGCCTGTTCCAATGCTTGACAACTCTTTCATGAGGAAAAGGAATCAAAGACAACTGGATGTGATGCTGACTCCATCACTACCTCTTAAGCTGGCAGTTACAAGTACCACATGTCTTATGCCTACCAGCTTGTTAGCTTGCATTAGATTGGGAATGTTTTTGATTGGAACTGGGGGAGGAGAGGGAGAGCATATGGGTAACTGTGCACATAAACTTCTAAATTCAATATTTTAATGTAGTCAGAAATAACACTGTATTTACCACAGCCAATCAAATATGAATGGATGTATCACATTTAATGGGGGAAAAAAACACATCCTAATGGAGATGCAAAAACTGCAGGTGAAATAACACTACAATAGCTCTTACAGCCCAACAAAGAAAAGGCCATACAATTGTGGACTATGTTAGGGTTAATGACTGGAAGTTCAAAATGTATTTGAGAAGAAGAAAAAGTATTCTACAGAATAAAATATGTGCTTTGGCAATGACTTATACAGAACACTGGGCTTACAGAAAAAGCACTGGTCCAGATAAATAACTTCTTTATTTATGTCAAGAATTTTTAAAATGCTACATTTAATTTTAATATCATGATGAGATGTATTTCTCGTGGTTGATAGGCCTCATTACACTACACTGAATATAGTGTTTGCCTTATTTAACAATTTTTATCAATCATTTAACAATGGATAATGCACTCAATGTCGATAGAAATACAAGTAACAAAGGCACAAGGGTACAATCGACTAGGAAAAACAATTTTTGTCTTAGACCATGATAATAGAACCATAGTGAAATAAGAAAAATGCCTGTTGCTATTAAATGAAATATGTCAGAACAGTAAGGAGCATCTTAATGAATTCTAGTTTTATTTTGTCAAAACTGAATCATTATGGCTTTTATTTTACATTAACTTATATTTTCCATTTAAAGAAAATCTGGGTGTGGCTAAATTTGTGATAATAAATAAGCCCATCATAGTAATGGGAACCTGCATACATCTCAATTCCGAAGAATAAAGTGGTATTTCCAGACAAATTTAATTCTCTTTTGTCCAGGGAAGGCTATGTTTTTTGGAGACCTGAAGTGAATCTAAAATGAGCTTACTGAGGTATAGTATAATACGTATATGTATATCCCACCAAAAAGTCCCTAAAACCAAACTTCAGACTGATAAATAATAATATCCTATCTAATGGTAAATTTAAAATTCTTCAGTTTCTCAAGCATTTACATAAAAACATTAATTACTGCTTCTATGTATAGGTATTAATTTGATCACTGATTTAATCATGTGCTTCTTTATTTAAACAAAGAGCATATTCAAATCTCTTCCTTTGCCTAAGAGAGAAATTAAAATAAGCATAAAGATTTCATATGATACCATTCCACTGTTGCTGCAAGTTCCTGAGGCCACCAAGGCATAATGAAAGTGTTTGAGTTGTGATGGCTGTCAGTCTACTAAGCTGGCCATCAAATTGTTTTCTTACAGCTTCTTTAGCCTTGCAAAGTTAAATGATAGTGAAGATCCCATCAGTCCTTTAAATTGATGTGCTCTAAAAATTCTTTATTATGTTTATCTCCACAACAAAAACCCTCACAATGACTTGTCTGTTAAGCACTTATTATTCCGTATGAATAATAAAAAATAATATAAATATTCAGCAGTGATCTACCCCAGCAAATGGAATATTTTTGTTTTCCATTAGCCCTTTTAAACTAATTAATGAATTAATGAGTGAGAAGAAGCAATATCAGACCTCAGTAGACTGAAGTGAGGTCACTCCAGTGCCATTTCCAATTAATGTTAGCATTTCATATGCATTACATACTACTGAATGTTGAATCTTTGTGGGCTGGGAATATTTCATAGCTGGAACAAGGGACCAAGGACCTAGAACTGGGCTGGTTCAATTCTTTGTTCTTCCACTGACTCACCTTGTCTCCTCAAATGAGCCACCAAAGGTGGCAGCTACTAGTGTACCTACCTGGAGGAGTGATGTGAGGTATAATTAACTAATAGCTTTAAAGCACTGGGCTATAACCCGGTGAAAGGAACAATAGAAGTACAAATCATGTTATTTTTTGAAATCTGCATATAAATAGATCACCATATTTGGGGGCTTGTAGATGGCATTTTTTTAATGAAACTACTGACAGCCAACACTTCTAGTTTGCCATGGGAAGAACAACTAGAGAATAAAATGATTTGTGCAGCTAAGCAATAAAAGAGAGGCTTCTCTGTGGTAATTTTTCAAAATGTTGCATGGGGTTTTAACTATGTGACTCTTATTGACTTAAATGGGAGTCATGCAGCTAAAAACCCATACAACACTTTGAAAATGTGTCCCTAAGTGTTTTGTCAATAATCGTATGTGAGTAATAAAATGGGATTCATTCTTTTCTACTCAAGACATATAAACATTATGTTTATATCAGCACAATTACTGACTTTCTGTAGCTTGATAGCTAGTCTTTAGTCATACTATAATTGGCATCCTGATCGCATAATGTCATTTTAATGTGTTCTTCAGAACACACATTATATTATTAGATTCTTGCTGTGAAAGAAGTGCAGAACAACTATATCATAAAAAACCGCAATAATGCTAACTCAAAAAAATCATTCTCTATTCAAAATGCAATATAGATCAGTGTCTGAGTCATAATTTTCTAGAAACATTTCCAAATTGTGAAAACACAGCTAATTTCTGAGAAAAAAAAATAGATCCACTGCATACTGCCTAGACACTGAGAAGAAGAACATATGGAATGGCTCTGGAAGGATTGACTCAGGCAGTCAGAAGGGAGGAACACATTGCCCTCTCTGACTGATAGCTTATGGTTATGAAACATTTCCATACCAAAAAATCCTCCCAATTCTGATTGGGTAATAACAGGTTATTATTCAGAAAAGTCCTCTTTTCGTAGTATGTCTAGTTAGCTGTAGTCATTATTCACACTCTGTTAACTGGCTGGTGTCCTTACCTTCTGGTGATTTTGAGAGGATAGACAAGCCAAATGCTGGGACTTGTAAAATGGATTATTCTTGCCATGGTTATTGAGGAACAATTATTACTCAATAATCAGCCTACTATTTCTCATTGATTGCAAAGCAGATCCTGAGCTTAAGCTGACTATCAAGCTATTAAAGATAATTCGTAAAAAAGAAAGGAAAAAAATGTTCCACTGATGAATTCCTGACATGTAAAGAAGAGCATTTGAGAAGAACAGAAGTTTAAAAGTGTTGGAGAGGCCAGAGCTATAATAACGGGTGCCTAAAATGGGTATATGGAGGAAAAGCTCTGAAGATAGCAGTTTACAGAAGAAGAGTTCATGGGAGCTAGCCACAAGATAGTCATAAGAGTATAGACTCTTTCACAGTTTAATAATTACATGTATAGAGTGATTACAATATTTTATTAAGACATTATCTTCAAGTAGACATAGCTTTTATTTAGCTTATTGTGTAGCTTGTAAACAGAAAATATGAACTTTGGAATCACCATGTTAAGTGATTTTTTTAGTAATGGGAAGTCAGAGTAAGAAATATAAACTTATCCACAAAGCTCTGCTAGCATGTATGTGTTAGCCTTGACCTGCCATTACAATCTGCTGCTTCTGCTCAACAGAAGCTGCCAATTGTGTTTGTATGTGGTGATTTTATGAGGTAGAAAAATACTTCTTAGAAAATACAATGAGATCATTACAAGAAGCTTATTTTATTGGAAATGCTTGATTTTTTATATGGCATTTCTTGGTAATTCAGAATATAATGTAAAAAAAATATGTAGAGAAATAATTAACAAAAGAATAGGCCTCATATTATTTTCAGTGTATTGGTTGGATTATTAACATATATAGATGTATTCTTACGGATGTCTGGAAGATTAAAGTTGTTTGAGTATAAAACAAGTGGGGACCTCTGCTGTAGCTTCCTAGACACACACCCCCCATAAAAACAGAGAGATTATAAAGAGATTATAAAAACCTCAACAGCTGCAGTAAGCAACATTACGTTAACAGAGACAGTCACAGATATTTGGTGTGTTTTCTAAGATCTGATTATATTTTAATTCTCAAGTCACTGACTTATTCCCTCAGCTAAACAATTCTTTTTTATCTGGCGATTTCCAGTATTTTTCAATCATAGCTGTCAATGAAATGTAAAAAAAAATTATTGAAGAATTAGATGCTATGACTACAAGGTGAATAATGTAAATATATTGATACTCTCTTATTAAAATGTTCAGATTTCATATTTAAGTCTTCAAGAGCAGACTCAGAGGATCAAAATAGGAAGGTTTCATCTGGTGCTGGTTTTGTATCCCTGAGCTTCTTGTTTAATGCAGGCAAAGCACTTCACCAAAATATGCCAGCAACAAAACCAAGCTCTTCCTATACCATTCTTTTTATTGCAAATGGGATGTTCCATTCTAATATCTGTGCCTCATCTTTGTGTCTATATGTGTCTATAGGATGACCAATGCTATATATAGACTGGCTTTGTATTTCTGCCAATATTTTGACAAAGTCTGAAAGCGCTTCCAAGTAGGAATAAATGGACCAGCAGTTCTGTTTTTCCTGCTGTTATTTTTCATATTTATTTACAAAGAAGATTTTATTTAATAACTGATTAAATGATAATTTAACATCTTTCCAATTTCTTGTGATGTTTCTGACTTTATTACAAAATGTGTTTTCCAACTGAAGTATCATGCATTCCTATGTGAAGTACCATCAATGCAGGAAGCATTGTGTACAATTTATAGACAATTCTTAAATTACCTTACCTTTATTGCAACGATGATATTGCAAGTGACTACATTGCAAGTGATATTGCAAAGTAGTCATTTCATAAGTGGTTAATGTGATTATGTAAGAACTGTGTAATGACTTAACATGATTAGATATTTTATGGTTTTTTTCACAAAATTACCAAGTAAACATACATGAAACAACATGAAATTCTGAAATCGTATGAAATATATTGTGTTGATAAAACAGAAGATGAATTTGATGAAAGTTAGTCTCATCAGCTGTGAATTTACATGCTTCCTTCCTGGGATGTCTGCACTGCTGTCACTGTACTCTTGAGGATACACCAGGGTTAACTTGAAATCTGTTGAAGCGGAAGTGTGAACAGCAAGTCACTGCCACATGGAGCTTGGTTTAACCATCTGAGCATTTAATTTGCTCCTCCAGCAGCTTCTGCAGCCCATACTCAGCTCCTTGCTGCTGAAGCTGTACTGCCACTGGTACTTTTGCCATCTAGTATAAAGGTTCTGTAGCTTATCCTGATTCAGCTGAGGTCACAGCAACACAGGTAGAGCTTTTATGGAAAAAGATTAACCAGAAAGATTCTGAGAGTGTATTGCAGACACTACAGACAAGCACAGAAAAGAACAATTGCAATGAAAATTATCATAAATCACCTAACTTGAACGGGCTTCAGAGATTTGCTACAGACTGGGTTAGTGCTTAATCATTTCAGACAACATATTTAGTACAAGTCAATGCATACACCCAGTATCAAATTCACTACAGGTGTAAGCAAGCATGACTTTAATTGAGTCGTGCCTGCTTATATTAGATTTGGCCAAAGCTCAGAATGACTTTCAGCAGGTGTAGCTTATGATGCTCCAGATTATGTATCTTTTGCCATAGTGTAAATATAAAAATAAGAAAATACAAGGACAAATTGTGTTATGATGACCACAGTCTACAGTTAGAGATTAGATGTATAGAAGGCATTATACAGGCTCAGCAAGCAGATCCACCACATTTCTTTGTAATGTGGGTTTCTAAGGGTTCTGGCAAACCACATCTGATAAAGGAATTTTCCACTCCTCTCTCTTCTACCCCAGTCCTCTCTTGCAGGCTGTTGCCTGGCTGCCAGCAGTTGCTGTATGAATAGTGTATCCATGCTTTAGTCTGTAGACCAATACCAGCACAGATCCACTTACAGGAGCACCTTAAATTTGTCAGATTGTGAAAACAGGCTCTTGGAGCAAGGACGTGTTTTCCATTCTGTACCCCCATCATGGAATAGGAAGTACCCAGCAAAGGGCTAGAGCAGATAGCTTAGCTTGCAGTGCTGTAATCCCCGCACCGCTGCTCCAGTCACTATTTGGACATGGAAGAACCTGAGTCCTATGGGAACAGAGACAGCAAAATTGTTGTGTCTTTGGTAGAGAGAGAAGCTGCCTTCTGAAGTCAACAGAAGTAAAAACTCTGTTTTTAAGGAAAAAAGAAAAAAAAAACAACAACAAAACAATGACAGAATGAAAGACCAATTTTAAACAACATCTAATTAGGTCAGGTGAAACAAAGAGAAGAAGGTTCCTCATACCCTCTCAGTTCACTGTAAGCACCAGCCATTTTGTAGCCTGACAAAATCAGCACTTACTTGTGACAGAGAAAATGCAGTGTGAAATTACTTAAAATCTAATTGCATAATTATGGTTCATGAAAACAAGTGCGTTAGTGGATGAGGTATGGTTCAAGAGATCCGTGAACAACTTGGATTTCATTGTTGGGTCATGCCTTTAAATCCACAGAGTCGCCCCACACACTGCACACCATTTTGTTAAACTGCAAATTCACAAATGATAAAGCAGCTGGTTTGTTTGGGTCAAAGCCCATTGGAACAGAGGCTGACCCAAGCCTGCTACCCAAAGGGAGCCTGGGGCCATTGTGGATGGGAGCCTGTGCCCTACGAGCCAATTCCTTCCCTGTGGCTTGATTTTATTCCTGGAAGCCAGAGAAGTGCTAAAAATGAATGAGAGCTTTGCCTGGCTGCCAGTGCCTGTCCTTCTTCCATCCATTAACACTTCCGACTCTGAAAAATTTGCCAGCCCTATAGGTTCCCACACCACACACCAGTTATGCTGATTAGAAAATTCACGCTTCAGTATTAGTGCTGATTAAAAAGGTTTTCCTGTGCTTTATGCAGATGTTGAATATTCATCAACAGTGTCTGGTTTAAGAAATGATAAATAGCATCGGAAATAATTTTATAACTACATCAAAAACTTATTTGTAGTGTTCAGCAATGTCCCCCTACAGCCTAGTTTATAAACAAATTATCTGAATTATTAATTTATCATGCAGGGACTACAAAAAAGAAAAAAAAATCCCAGTGGGTTATTACAGCCCTTCACAGGAAACGCATATCTCCTGGCACTAATGACATCATCAATAACAAGAAGTTTATTTCCAAAGAACTCAAAACACAATTTAATTAACTGTATATGATATTTTCAAATTAAATATGAGTTAAGGGGTTCAGAATTGGGATTAATGTAACAGTTCTAAAGTAAATTCCTCTTCTAGCAGATTAAAAACAATAACAACAACTACAATAAAGGCCCTTTCAAACTCCAAAATAAACATACAATTTAATGGAAAGATTCATTTTGTCTGCTGACAAGATGGAAATGATTTACTTCTGTCTGGAATTCCCATTTGTTTAAAAGAATCAGCAAGAATGCTGGTAGATAGGGAGTGTAGCACGGGTCAGCAGTGCTGGAGCTGTGATGAAAAAGGAAATCTTGCCAATGAAATCCCCATTTTCGCCTACTTTTGCCAGTTTTTCTCTTTCTGGATGACAACAGCACAAAAGTAAAGAGAGGGTAATCTATACTGCATGATGTCCATTTTGAAGTCATCTTTGAAATAACAAATCAGACATTCCAAACACATAATAGAGAACAGGACTATTTGGATTTCTACTGAAATTGCCAATGTTTGATACCAAAGACAATTGGAAAACAAAATAAAATGGAAAGTAATTCAAAAATTTACTGTATAAAAGGAGAAATAATGAAATTCATATTTATGTCAATATAGAAAAAGTATTTGATGTTGTGCTGGGTGAAAAAAAAAAAAGATTTAATAAAAATTTAAAGAGCATGCAAAAAACTGGAAAACCCTAGAGGAATGACAAGAATGCAGGAATTCTTCAAATTTCAGGAAAAGATAAAGAATTAGATTTCAGAAATGTTTGGTTTAACTATTTGGATATTCAGATATATGTAGCATTCAAGCAAAATCAGTGTCAAGTCCTTTTTCATTATTTCCAATGCATCACCAATGCATCTTTAAGGCACTGAAAAAGTGTCGAGTATTTGCAAAAAGAAGACAATGAATATGGAGGACAGATGCCAATATGAAAGGGGTCAAAAATTATACTACTGTCTCTCTTTTCAAAGGGAAGATAAATATTCTGCGACTCAGAAAACTGCTTTTCCTTTCAGCTTCCTTTGACTCAGTCTTCTTCCAAGGGAGAGATTATTGACAGAAGAAGCAGGAAACTTGACATTGATATTTTGGTGATGAGCAAATTCCCTTTCTGTAGCTTACCCTGAAATATATATACTTCAAGTCTATGAACCTAAAATGACCAAACAATCTTCCTTTTCCATTTCCTTATGGTCACGTTTCTGCTCATGACTTCTGTGAAATGCAGACACTTGGGAACTATGGGATAATTTCCACAAATTTTCTTAATAGTGGTGGTGATAAGAACAAGAGGCAAAAAAGCAGTGAAAAAATAGATCATTTCCCTTTATGACTTGTTGTGAGACCTAGAAAATGTGAGACCAAAAAGAACTGAAGTTTGACATTCCAGAACTTGGTAGGGAGTGAAAAGGAGAGAGCATGCAGTTATGGAAGAAGCTGAAATTTTACCCAGAATTTACTAAACTATTTTTATTTTTAGATAACCATCATAGCATAGTAACTGTTTTGTGAAATGTTGAGTTGTAAGTGAGGTTTTATGAGGCTGTTAAAGGGTAGAGGAAAATCTTGTCTTCAAAGTCACCACAATTATGTACTGATGTGTAAAAAGAGAAAATTATATATAATCGTATGCACAAACCAAACAGCTGAGGTGAAGCCAAGTGATAATAGCTAAGTCATTGTTATTATTATTGATGGTGGTGATGACTGGTTCTTTTGCCTCGGCATATAGGAGCCACTCTGTGAGGTATAGTGTATAAGGGATAAAAAATACTTTCTGTCCTAAGAATAAAATAATTTAAGGTTTCACTTTGTATTTTTCACTTCCCCAAGCCAAAAGTTTATATTCCAAAAATCTGGGTAGCATCAGAAAGCCATTAAAGTCAGATAACCACAGAAGCATTACTTAATTTTCATCATATTGTTTCTATTCCCATAGTCCTGCTGATTTCATTAGCCTAGTTACTTTAGCCATTGTAAACAGAAACTGCCATAAGCCTGAGATGCTGATCTTCATTTCTGCTTCACACACAAGTGTGGGAACCTGTATTTCACAGCTTTACAAAACCAGCAGAAAAGAAAAGATATTGCACCTTTACAAAAGTAGTATGACTTGTTCCCAGTGCTGTGGAACAAACAACACTGAGTCCTCAGGCATAAGACACAAGCTCTAGGATGCCTGGACATGCTAAATGCTAGAGCTTTTAAGATATTTCAATGTCTTCTCTGGAATCCCATGCAGTTAGAAATGTAGAAATGTGGAAAATGCACAAAAACTAGATACAGGGTAAAGTATTGCCTGCAGTCAGTGACATTCTGTAAGTAATTTCTTATTTGGCAACACTTATAGCGAGGACGTGATACTGGAAAGAGACATGGGACTCCATGCTGGGATCTGAGCAGGCAGAATGTGATTTTCTTCCCCTGTCTATTCTGCCGGTGCCATAAGCAATTTGAATTGGGACTAATTCTTCCCAGGTATTTGAACAGAGGCCATCAGGAGGGGGGCTGGTTTCAGGAGTGACCTTAATGTGCTACTGTAATGAAACCAGTAGAAATTAATGTTCACTTACTCATGGTTTTGCCAAACACAAGCAATACAGCTGTGTCAAATTCTTACCATCCAATTCACTGGAAACAAAACTAAGCCTGTACAGAACACTTTAAAAATCCCTTACAGCATATTTAGGTAACAAAATGCATAATACAAAAATAATTTCAGGAGCAAAAAAGCAGACAATCTTGCTTGGAGCTTGCTGAGATTATATTTTTTTACAGAAAAAAGGTACTATATACCATGTAAATTGCTGTAATAAGATCTTGTACAGTATGGATATTTTAAATACACGTGGTGTAGTAAAAATGTAAATTATCGTAACTACACTTCACATAAAATAAATATTGTATTGTGTGCAAGATGTTGGCATTGTGCTAAAACATACTGCAAATAAAGTGAATGTGATATTTAATATATATATATAGGTTCATATCAAGTTTCTGTAAAAATAATATAAAGTCTCTCATTCAAGACGTCTACAGGGAAAAAGCAGAATATTAATTTTCATGGTACTCCATTCCAGTGTTTCCATAAGTATTATGTGTCTATGTCTACATAAAACTCTTGCTACATACTAGGACCACTGTAGCTGAAAACGTTCCATGAATTGAACAGGAATCTTTCCATTCCCGAAGTGCCAAATAACAGGTCACCTCAAATGGACGGTGAAAAGCATAATTATTAGTGCATTTTAATACCTGCAATGAATCCAGCTTTGAAAGCTTTGCATTGTTTGTATGTGATATTCCAGTTATAAATAAAATTTTAAAAGGTGCTGTATACCTCAAAAAGAATATTAAAACTTCAAAGTAATATGTTTATTATGTTACCATGACATGCAACATTGTGAAGTTGTGAATAATTTTGATAGCCAAAAATACATATTTACAGAGAGAGAAATTAGGAATTACTATTTTCTTTACTCACAGCAGTATTTTTATTTTGCTTTTACATTTTCCAGTAAAATTTTCACAGAGACCTATAGTCTGATAAAGTTAAGGTAAAAGCAGCATTCAACTCTAGGCCTTTTATATAACCTAAAAATTACCAAAATATTAAATGATGCCCTAAAAGGTACACCTAATGTATATAAAATAATCTGAATTAATACCATCAGCATTAAAATAAGCAGTGATGGTTTCAGCTGGAGAAACTGGCTGCTCATGGCTTGGATGGATGTACACTTCGCTGGGTGAAAAACTGTCTGGATGGCCAGGACCAAAAAGTTGTGGTGAATGGAGTAAAACCCAGTCAGTAGCTGGTCACAAGTGGTGTTCCCCAGGGCCCAGCACTGGGGACAGTTCTATTTAATATCTTTACCAATGAATGATCTCAATGAGGGGATTGAGTGCACCTTCAGTAAGTTTGCAGATGACACCAAATTGGTGTTGATATGTTTGAGGGTAAGAAGGTTCTACAGAGGGATCTTGACAGGCTGGATCAATGGTCTGAGGTCAATGCTATGAGGTTCAACAAGGCCAAGTGCTACACTTGAGTCACAACAACCCCACACAGCATCACAGGCTTGGGTAAGAGTGTCTGGAAATCTATCCAGTGGAAAAGGATCTGGGGTTGTCGGTTGACAGACAGCTGAATATGAGCCAGCAGTGTGCCCAGGTGGCCAAGAAGGCCAATAACATCTTGCCTTGTATCAGCAATAGGTGGCAAGCAGAACTAGGAAAGTGATAGTCACCCTGTACTCAGTACTGGTAAGGCCCCACCTCAAATATTGTGTTCAGTTTTGGGCCCCTCACTACAATGACAGGTGCTGGAGCACATCAAAAGGGCAAAAAAGCTGGTGAAGGATCTAAGGAGCAGCTGAGGGAACTGGGGTTGTTTAGCCTGGAGAAAAGGAGGCTGAGGGGGGAATGTCATTGCTCCCTACAACTACCTGACTAGAGGTTGTAGCGAGATGTGTGTTGGTCTCTTCTCCCAAGTAACAAGCAAAAGCCTAAAGTTGCACCAGGGGAGGTCTAGATTGAGGAAAACTTTATTCAATGAAAGGGCTATTGAACACTGGAACAGATTGCCCAAGGAAATTATTGTGTCACCATCCCTGGAGGTATTTAAAAGATGCGTAGATGTGACGCTTAGGGACATCGTTCAGTCATTGACTTGGCAATACTAGGCTAACAGTTGGACTTGATGACCTTAAGGATCTTTTCCAACCTAGCAATTCTATGATTCCATTTTAACATCAATCTATTGTCTATTCTTTCCTTCTAGGTGATGGGTCTCTAACTGATAAGGAGCACTCTTTATGAGCTTCATCCCATCAGCTGTAGATCTAGTGTAGTCTAACATTCTGATTAAACTACATCACTTCATGGTTTCTGATATAACTAGGGAAAATTACAAAATACACCTGAATATTCACTGAAGTGCAGAGATTAATTTCATTTGGCTACTTTTCCAGCCCTCTGGTGGCTACTTTTCCAAACATCTGGGTGATTGAATTTTGCTGAATTGCTACCAGAAATCCAAGTTTGTGCTTGCAAACTAGTGTATTGTTAGCAGTTTCATTAGGGACATGATGCAGCTTGAAATACAGGGGAGATGGAGATTTTTACAAAACCAGTGGCAGACTCCTGGAATACAAACTAAGTAGTTAATTCAAGATCCACATTTCACACACTGAAGCATTTACTCATCTGCAACTTGCCTACAATCCCCCAGAACATTTAATCACATTCATTCTCAAAAACCTACGTACATATTTAATTGCTTGATGGATCAGGGCCTTAACTGAATAGGGCAGAACTGTGGTGTAATGGAATGACTAGGACACCTGAGGCTGTAGGACTCATCCAATATTAGACATCCAACATTTATAACAAAAACATGTATCTCAGCTAGTTACTATAGGCGCCCTTCATAATTAATGGAGAGAAATAGACACTTCTAGGGTGCAATTCATCAGTCTTACTTTAAATATCTGCTTTAGGAAGAGATTAATTGCACCCGTTAGATGAATATTTTTCCCTGCTAGTTGTAAAGAGGATGAAGGTGGCTACTTCAGAGGCAGCATCTATATTTCAATCTTTCCCCAGATAAAACCTCTGAATGGACTCTGAGGCTATAGAAAAGACTCTCAGAGAAATTTGTAGGTTGCCTCTGAGTCTTGTTCTGTTCCTTGAACTTGAGTTCCTGCCTGCTGCACTCTGGTCTGCAGTTCTTGGTACATTTTCCATCATACCTGCCCAAGTATCTGTCCACACCTAGCCTGCACTGCCTGCTCCTCTCCCCTCACCTCAGATTAAAAATCCTTGGCACCCTGACCTTTGTCTGAACCTGTCTTAGGCTTGGGTTATACAGATGCTTTTTCTTCTGGGCTTCCATCCTGACTTTTGTGTGAGGCACTTTCTTCCTAGATCAGAGCATTAAGACTCCTTTCCACTCCTGATGTTAATCTTTCTTAATCACAGGCTCCAGCTTGCACTTCCATCCCATTTCCAACACAGTTTAGCAGCCCTGTCCACCTGTGCTCTAATTATAGTAATTAGACTGTCAGCTGTTGAAGAAGTGATAGTATTTGCTACATAACTTCTTCCGTGCTGTAAATTGCTTACTAGCTATATGATTCGCTACAGGCTTGGTGAAGAATGGCTGGAGAGCTGCCTGGCACAAAAAGGACCTGAGGGTGTTGATCAACTGTCGGCTGAACATGAGCCAGCAGTATACCCAGGTGGCTAAGAAGGCCAACAGCACCCTGGCCTGGATCAGGAACAGCGTGGTGAGTAGGACCTGAGAGGTGATCATCCCCCTGTACTCAGCACTGGTGAGGCCCCACCTTGAGTACTGTGTCCAGTTTTGGGCCCCCTACCGCATGAAAGATATTGAGGTGCTGGAGCAGGTCCAGAGAAGGGCAACGAAGCTGGTGAGGGGCCTGGAGAGTAAGTCTTATGAGAAGAGGCTGAGGGAGCTGGGGTTTTTCATCCTAGAGGAAAGGAGTTTGAGGGGAGACCTTATCACTCTCTACAACTACCTGCTACCTGAAAGGAGGTTGCAGAGACGCAGGGATTGGTCTCTTCTTCCAAGTCACAGGTAATAGGACAAGAGGAAATGGCCTCAAGTTGTGCCAGGGGAGGTTCAGATTGGATGTTAGAAAAAAATTTTACACCTCAATGTTTATTAAGCATTGGAATGGGCTGCCCAGGGAGGTGATTGAGGCACCATGACTGTAGGTTTTCAAAAGATGGGTTGACAGAGTGCTTAGAAACATAGTTTAGTAATGTGAGGGGTCATATTGTATGTTTTTCTTTTGTTTTTTTATCAGTATTAGGTTGATGGTTGGACTCGATGATCTAAAAGGTTCCTTCCAACCTAGACGATTCTATAATTCTGTGGTTGAATTAATATGATACTAACAACAATAGAAATTTTAAGTTGATACAGATCATTAATGGAGCAATGCACGTCGTGGACACTGAACATAGGGACAAATCTCAGTATTTGTATATCTGTCTATGAACATAATGTAACTTCTGCCATTCAGCTATTGACCACCTTCTAAAACCCTTCGGTTTTTAAAAAATTATTTTTAATTAAAAATTGAAAATTTTAATTAAAAATATTTTTAAAAATAACTTCATGATTTTTTATTTGTTTTCTCGATGACTTTCCTTTCTTTTACCATGCAAAGTCTCTCTGTAGTCTTTTTTGTACTCCTTTTCTAGTATTTTTCCATCACTTAGTATCAATAACAGACTTGTCGCTTGAGCAGAAAAGTGTACCATATTCCCTGAGCTCAGCAAACACTTAAACCCTAGATGAAGTTCTCTCTAGGAACTTCATGCATGTGCATTATTCTGTTAACTCAGCCTGCCAACTGGAACATCAGTTTTTACAATAACAACCAATCGTCTGATGAGGAACAAACAAAATACTGATAGTTATTTACAACCAGTCTAAAGTTTTGCTACTACTAGTGACTCTACTAATGGCATCTCCTTACAGATAGTAACTGGGCAACTGAAACCCTCCCTATTCTCAATAGAGCAGCCATTTTACTACACTCCCCAAAAACCTGCTGATAAATTTTTTCTTTAACTGCCTTTAAAATGACAGAAGTCTTCGTCAGAGCACTCAAGAGAAAAATCTTAATTTTTACTAACTCTTACAGTAAACAGAGATGGTAGCAAATTATGTAGAGTTACAAACCCAAAATAAATCAAACTATTTGCATAATAATGTAGTAATTTTCCATAAAAAGCCCAATCAGATTGTTAAATGTAACTTAAATAAAGGGGAAGGGGTTACAGAAAGACACAGCTTTTCCATGAAGAGAGCTGTAATAATCTGTTCATCACCCTTTCTCTACCTTTGAAATTACTTGTGTATGTGCTTTTATTTGGATGATCAGTAAACTACCAAACACAACTCCATAAAAGAAGAGTAAGCTTTAGTAAATGTGAAATTAATTGTTAAAAACAGCTCAACTATACAAAAAAAAAAAAAGACAAGCAACATTATCCCTTCTAACATGCCTTTTGTCATTAGCATCCAAAGGGGCCCTGCTATTGCCCTTTTCAAACACTCGAGTATGTTAATGTCCATAATGGTGACCTAATCAGTTTAGGTGTATCATCCAAACAGTTTCACAGAAGCAATTGAGAGAATGTCATTGAGGACTTGCAAATGTAGTGTGCTTCAGTATGCCTGCAGAACAGACCAGAGTGTGACGGGTAACAGCTATGTTATACTCCTTCTAGGAAACTACTGATCTCTTGCACAAAATCACATTCTAAAACAAGGCTTCATTTGGTATTTAAATGGATGAAGCATGGAAGCACTGTTAGATTCAAGTTCTGGTAAGAGCTGTGAGATATTCTTCACATAAAAATCCCAAATTTTGAGCTTGGGATCAGATGTCACATCCACAAAATATACCTTAATACAGTCAGCAAAATAGAAAGCTGTGTAAAAATAGGTGCTTGAGTCCTTGCCCTATGCATGACAGTAGATGCCTTGCATATAGAAGATGAGAAAATTTCTCCTAAACTGAAAATGGCAAATTGTTAATGAATAGAACATAGAAAATTAACTTATAACACTTTTCCATTTTTTCTTGTATCTGATAAAAAAAAATTGTACAGTAACAGAAGAAGCAGCTATGGAAATGATGCTAGGATGATCGGATTTTATACAAAAATGGCTGAAGAATCTGCTATTGATTTGAAAATGAGGAGTAAAGTCACGTGCAAAGCACTTTCACTTATTTTGCCAGCAAAGAAAACAAAATATTTGTGCCACTAACAAAATTACAAAAGGTCAAGGTTTTTAACTAGGAGGTGTATTTCAATCTTTTATCTTGTGCACATAGCTAAGAAACACCAGCACTGCATAAATGAAGTCTCTTGATGACAATTCTCCAGCTCTCAGCACCCCACTCAGTTCTTCAAAACAGGTTTTATAATGTGAGGAGGCAAAACAAAATGCAAAACCAGATGTTCTTCCCTCCTCATTTGCTCAGAAAATATTCCCCTTAAATTAATTCAGGTCCCTCCCACTCAGTATATAGATTCCTCTTTAAATACTGTGTCTTTTAATCATCAGTGAGGAAATAAAAAACACATCAGACAATAACATATTCATAACTGACAACGATAACAATGAAATTGAGTCACTACAATTTGAAAATGCCTTTCTAGGAGACCTATTATGCAAAATACGCAAGACTTGAAATTCTCTCTTTTTCTTATCTTGGGTTTATTTACAGCACTGTGCTTTTTAATGCAGGGGATGTTTGGATTGAAGGAAGCCACAGAAGAAGCAGTCAGTGGAATCACAGTGAAGGTGAAAATGGCCTGTGTCTCCACCAGGTTTCATGTATTGTATTGCTTTTATGGTCCTAAAATGTAATTGTTATATTTTGTATGTTTTTCAGCTCAGACCATCTGTAAACCTTTTGTGGTGTGTGATGCAGCCCATCCGTCTCCATGCTGTGGAGTGCAGCACAACAGTGCTGTGTAGAAGTGTTTGGAGGACACAAAAGCAGCTGCAGCAGATGTGGAGGATTATGGATGATGGAGAGAGTCAATTCTCAAGCCTTTTCACCCACACTGCAGGGGGATGGCCAAACCTCATCCCAGGCAGTCACAGTGAGTGTGGCCTAACAGCCCATGGTGGTCAAAAAGGATCCATGCCCAGCCATACAGAGCCTGCACTGTCTCCCTTGTCCTGTTTGGTTTAGCAACATAGGTCTAATATAAGGGCATGCTTTCTTGAGTTGAATTTTAATAAGGTAACTTTCTCCTCCTTTCATGCTCATGTAATAATTTTGTGCTTCTGTGCTAAAATAACAATGAAATCATCTTCTCCAGCTTCTTTCTGACAAAAAACTGCTGAGCTCTATTTTGCCTTTGATGTTATCTATTTTCAAAAGAACCTGTTGAATTATCTTTAAGACATCTAAGTTTACTTGCATGGGGCAGAATCACATTGTGTATATGAACTGTTTTTCTCCCCTTACATGTAGATTTTCAGAGAAGTTCAGCATTTGATGAGTATACTTTATGGCCTTCAGGGTTGTGTATGGGCTGGTAGTATAGCCTTGCAGTAGATCTGCAAAACAAAACAGCTGATGAATAGGATTCAGCATCCACACTGTACATATTTCAATGGAAGCTTGATTTAGACTTGTCCTTTTATAGGCCATGGGCTCACTGCCTGTTCACAGTTGGTGTGCTTTCAGTATGCTTTTGGACAATATATTCCAGTTTAGCTTCATCTTAAAGGAGTCCAGTTTGTATTCTCCAAGGTGAGTGCATGATGTGAATCCTCTTTTTAAATCCATAAACAATTATATTCCAAACGAAATTGTTTTATTTTGCAGGCAAGTGAAACTAGCAGAAATGCCAGTGGTCTGTTTGGTTGATATGTTTATTTAATTTACTGAATTTCTTATCAGGAACTAAATTGCTACCAGTTAATTTTAAATTAAGTCTTCATGATGGAATTGAGATGGAAAGGAAGGTAGGCCCTAGTGTTGACTGGTAAACAAGGAGGTACTTTACCCCCACAACACCCTATCTCTTCTCTGTACATTGCCTGGGATCAGTGAAAGGGTGTCACTCATACTGCCTGGGGACAAATTTCCTCATCCAAAATGAGATCGAGACTGTACCCAATCTGCCTGAGAGGGGATAGCAGCCTGTGAAAGAGTCCAATGGTAAGTAGATAGAACAAACATGTCTCTAAAGGTCGAATACCTTCCAGATGTACTATTTGGTTCCTTCAATGGCAAAGTGGGTAAATACAATTATTTAGTTCATTCTGCTCTCCTGTAACATTTCGGAAATGAAAATGAAACCCACCTTACTTGAAAGTTCAAATTGCATTTAAAGACAAGTTTGGAACTTCTTTCAGCTCCTGAAAGACATTCTTCTGCTGTAAAGAAGAATGTGAGCTGTATTCAGCAGGCTTAAATGAGCATAGCTACTAGGCTTTGTAAAAAAGCAAACAAACAAGAAAAAACCCTACCCTGGAAAGTATGTTCTCACCCAATGTTAAAGAGCCCTACCCATGTGCTCTTGTCTCTCACGCTGTAGTACAGCACCTTACACTGTTAAACATATTTTTCACCATCTCTGCTGCTGAGAATCAGTTGGATGCTTCAGTTCCCTCAGCTCTTCAGTTGTTTTTATTCTTTCAGCTACATGCTGTTATCATGAATTATCTGATTTCAAAGAGCAGAAAATGTCTCTTTTTGTAATAAAGCTGTTCAAGCTATTTAAAATGTGTTTTCCAGATTATCAAGCTTTTTGTCACATTAGAATTTTGCTCTAACACAGATAAGCCATAGCTTCATCAAGTTTTATCTTGCCCAAACTGAGCAAGGGGCAGGCTAACTCACTGACAACTAATAGAAAGCAGATCTTTTCATCTCTATGTCACCAGCTGAAATTCAGCAAAGGTCATCACTGATAACCAGCTGAGTTTTTGATGGCCTTAGGAAATAGGCTGGTGGTTTTGGAATAGTGACTAGTGGACAGATGTTGTTATTATAAAAACCATTATACCAATTGATAACCTCTCTTGGTTGACTCAACAGAGAAATTAGGAACTGAATGAGGCACAGGTGTTCAACCACTTTCTCACATTGACAACTGGCACCTGGAAAGTAAATTTAAGGGTATATTGCCAGGGATTAAGTGTGTTTCACCTATTCTGAAGCTGAAAGATTTCAGACACCTAAACTATTAGTCTATTACATTTCTTATATGCCATACTATTCCAATTTTTGTTTTAGAAAAAAAAAAAAACAAAACCAAGAAAAGATACTGACTCAATCCAAAATTCAAATCAACCTAGGCAGTCAGAGCAAATTAAAATATTCCACAGTAATACTGAAAATAAGGGGTAGAATAATATATGATTGAATAGTATAATTTTATAAGACTCTACTAGTCTGAAGTACTTGCTATTCTGATGCATTTTCCATGTAAGTCTTTTCCAGTAGCAACCAAAATATTTATGTCATAGAAGAAGAAACATGCTATGGAGTTGCTCACTGAAACTCATTTTTAACTTCTATTAAAAGGAACATCTAACATCTTCATTAAAAGGAACGATAGAAAACCTTTATTTGACTCTCCCTTTTAGGGGTAAATTTCTTCTGTTGCTGTCAGATGTAATTTTTAAAGATGTATTTCTACTTGTCATGTCCTCAGCATTGGAAGTAATTTTTCAAGTCAATTTTACCAATTCAGTTAATTATCAGCCCTTTCAGAGTAATTGAAAAAAAAATAAAAATCTAAAGAAAGATACTGCCAGCATTGGCTCTGGATGCCAGAAATTCGTAGTTTCTTCCTGAAACAAGCAGAATACATAACACTTTAGCAATTTTTTCCTGCACTCTACTTAAAACAGATTTCCCCAGGGCTTACAAAACTTGTGCATTTAGTGGAGACCGTTAGTTCATTCATCAAACACATGATATAAACCACTCTGTTATGCACCTTCAAATCAAAAAAGATAAGGAAGAAGGAAAAAAGATGCACACAAAGGCAACAGTGCTCACTGAAGGACATAGATTTTAGTGCTTGGCTGTACAAAAACATGTTCACACAAACAACTGTCGCAGCAATTATTTATGATTAAAAAACATGGGAATGTTGTGGTGACTTTGCATTAGAAGTCTCGTATATGTCAATTGTTTTATTCATGATAAACAGATCATTTAGTTGGAAAAATCCCATCTGCCTAGATATATCTCTTATTATTTATGAGAACCATGTTTAGGAATGCAGGCAGCACATGTGCATAATTAATCCTGAAGAGAATTAGACATTGTTTGATTCACAGCTGAATGCAATTAGCATTAGGAAGTTTACATATGTTGGCAATAACACAGATTAGCAACTAAAGTGCTTGTTAAAAAATTTAACCTGAGGCTGCTGGAGCAGACCTCTCTTAATGATGCTTTAAATGTTGTTGATGAAGTAATAATCAATTTTGTTTTATAAATAGTAAATCAAGAATTTAGGTCTAATTAGCTGTGCTACAGATCACTTCACTTACATATCCAACGTACATGTGATGTGTGCTGTGAACTTTCTTTGAGTCTGGTGTGCAAACAGTTGTTAAGGGAAAGATGTGATCCCTTCTGTTAAAAAAAAATGTCACAGATGGGGAAGAATGAGATGTCTGTGGTGGGAGTGACTATGCTCCTGGCTCTCAAGAAGGAAAGAGCTTTTTTTTTTTTTCCTTTGTTATTTCAGAGGTTTTTAACTGAAGGATGTAGAAACAATACCTTGTCTGCCTTTTTAAAATATAATAATTAGATTATAATTCACAGGCTGTGAAATGAAGCCCTCTAATGGAGAGGGAGGAGGAAGAGAGAACATAAGTGATGAAAGTGAGGAGGCAAAGTAAAATTGAGCTGTAATTGTTTTCACTTCAACTTTAAGAAGTTCAACATTAATTAAAATGTTTCTGCACCACTCACCACCAGATTGGCACAAAAGAGGGCTGGCTGGTATGTGCAGCTGCTGACTGGCAGGGATGTCAGCACAGCAATCACCAGGAAGGCTGCAGTTACACACAGACAAGCCCATATATTCTAAAGACTATGTTGCAATTAGAGCAAGACTTTCTGTTTTTATTCAAGTAGCAGGCCAGCATTTCCTTCCAGGTAAGAAAGTAATACTTCCTAAAGCACCTAAAAGAGTCTGAAAATTGCTCTAAGATATCTTTGTCATTACTTCAGTTTAGATTTGCTATGGTTTTCTCAGTCTTCAATTGTATTTATACATATGGGAGATAGATATTCAGGCATAACCTTCAGCTGAGCACCTACTATACCCTAAGAGACAGGAGGAGCTGGATCCATAAACAGTTTTCCTTCTCCTTCAGCTACATTGACTTTTTACCCTCTAAACATTCCTTCCTGCGACCAGGGGGATGGGGTGGTCCCTGTAATCACTCTTTATACATCAGAGGATCAGGGTACTAATTGCTGGCAGTTTATGAAATTGCAAGTGAGTACTGCAGCTCCTGCTTCTTCTGGAGACACCTGTTGTCCCCTCACCAAGTAGAAGGATGAGTATCCCTATAGCCCCAAGCCTTCCTTCCTCGGCAGCCTGGGAAGCCCATCTCAGTATGGGATGGATAGCCAGGAAAATTTTAAAGTAGCTGAAGGAAGGGAGAGCAAGCAGAGAGCCAGAAATGATGGGACTTTGCTTCCCTAGAGCCAAAAGAAACTCATTTTGCATGTGACGACACAAATCGGGCACTTCCTTACTCACTCATTTGTGCCACTGCCAGAGACTGTAAATAATCTTGAAATGGAGTGAGGGTTAAACTGGAAAATGCATTTAGGCTCCTAAAAATGGGAAAATGCACTAGCAGGCATTCAGGAATGAATAAGAGCTCTCATCAGAGGAAGAACATGGAGTGCAGAGCAGCTTCGATTGGCTGCGTGTCGTTCAGGGAGGCATGGAAAAGAGCAACCAGCCCAGAGGATTTCCCTGCTGAATGGCAAGCTCTCCCTGTAGCTCTGGAGGGCAGCAGGGAAGATTGAGCCTACAAGGAAAGCCTGCACACCTGTGAAGGCCAAATGGCTTCTTCTTTAAATGATAAGTGTTGGAAATTGCTAAATGCTGATCAGTTCCATGATTTGACATCCATTGTATCAGTTCTGTAGGCTGTGTGGGAGCCCTTGATGCTCCCCTTAGTGGCTGTGACTGATTAGATTGTAAGCATCACATCAATTTTTGTACAGAAAAGTAGTTGTCTACAGCCAACTTAATTCCCAGTATTTTGTCCTTCAGTATTTAAAGTCCTGTAAAAACAGGTATTTCTGAGGAGACGTGGCAGTAGCTCAGTACAACTTTAAGAAATTTCCAAGGTATCCTGTTTGTTTATCTTTGTTTGGCTGATAGAGGCAGATGAAAGGAACAGAATACCTCATATGTCAGGAGACTGAAGTGAATTAATAGACTGCTGTATCTCACAAGAAAGGAAGGAACGAACAAATGAATGAATGAACTTTGACTTTTCTTAAGTAGACAGGGCAGCCGGGCTCTGACTGATGTTTACAAAAGTAGATGCGTTTGAAGCAGCACCATATGGAGAACTGGGAAGGGTTAAGCAGGAAGAGCCTTAGCAACCAACAAAATTGAGAAAAACTCAACTCTAAAATACATTTATTACCTGTTATAGAAAAAAAATTCGCATAAGCTAAAAACCAGATAATTTCTTTGCAAGGTGCATGAGAAAATTAAGAATTAGGTCATAAGGAATATGAATATAATTAACAGTTTGAATACAGCACAAGGAGCAGTTTCGCTACGTCCAAACATTAATTATAACAATCTATTGGGTAATGAGAGGAACTTCTCTTGTTCTCATGCTGTTCTTGCTTACAGATCAAGGAGCACGTTTTAGGTCACTAGACTTCCTACAGTGCCGGCCCTTGCCACTGTTTATGACTTGAAACAATAAAACCTTTAAGCAGTTCCTAGCTTCAAAAGCCTGAGTACTACTGTTAGATACCGAAATAGCATCCTCTATGTGTATTAGTAAATCAATGAGTAACAGGATTGTTTATAATCACTTTTACTATTGAAACAAATTGGACTCATAACTGACAGAAATTTGGTGAAAATAAAGACTTTTCACTTCTGTTTTTTCAAATATAACATGCTCTATAAGGCACATAACATAAAAAAAAAGAAAAAAGACCATTTCTTCATTCAATTCCTTTTCTTTATCTGATGCACTGTGATTTTTTTTGCAATTCTTTGCCATATGCACTTTGATAAGATAAAAATACCACCAGTGTATACAAGGAGTAGCCAAGAAGATGCTATTATTTGCAGAATAGCAGTAGCAGTATATTCCACTTTCATCTAATTATAATAATGTGCATATTTTCTGTGAGAAATAGGAAGAAATGCCACAATATAAATTATTCTATGTGGGCTTTAGGAGGACAAACATTTGTTGTTGACAACTATTTGATCTGTCTCATAATTCTGTCACAGTGACAAAATAAAATTATATTTTATTCTCCATTTCTGTGATCTTTCACCTAGATAAGAACCAACACCTGGCATCTTTTCAATTTTTCTTTTTTCTTTACATCAGTGGCAAAAGTTAAAAAGGTAACATGAAAAGGAAGATGAAAAAGAAATGCTGTTCAAATTGAAGGACTGCAGTTTCAAGTTTCAATCCTGTATCAAAACATCTCCGCCTCATCTTCTTTCTCAGTCATCACAAATGAAAAGTACAAAGAAGTACACAAACATCAGTACAATGCTGTGTGTGTACTGCTATCCAAAAATCACAGTTACAAAATTATACCTGACATATCAAAAACTGACAGTCACATCCTCAAGATTTTCTTCTGTTCATTCCCATGGACCTTCTTTATTAATAAATCTGACACATAAAAAGCATCTGTATGACTAAAGTGTCAGTTACTGGAAAGACCGTTTTGATCTACTTCTTAACTTTTAGAAGAAATATTCTCTTTTTTATGAAGACAGGATCCGTTCACCGACTGCCAGCTTTCAAATGACCACCTCTTGAAGTTTAATTTTAAGTTTTAAATAAATATTGTATGCATGCAGAATAATTATGATGCTCTAGAGAGACACTCTATAATGACATTGATTCTTTTTTATCTAAAAATGCCAAATCCTTGAGGCAGCAAGGGCTGTATTTGCCACTGATACGTGGAGGTTCATTCTACACGTTAAATTATAATCGGTTGTTCATGATTCCGGCAGTAAGTAGATAGCGAAACTTCCACTGTAAACTACAATTTTGAGCTGTTTAAAACTTACCAGTAAAAAATGGCTTTGGCCAAACATTTGGTATGGAGCATTTCAGCTGTGTAAAAATTGATCTATTAAAAATAAAAGATAACTTGTAAATACTGCCATAATGCTGGACAACTACTGAAAAGAAAACATACTGGGTTTGGATACATTAACACTCATTACTGAAGCAAGCATTGTCTTTTACTAATAAGTGTTGTGGGCATGTTATTCATAAAGTATACAGTTATTTCAACATTAAAAAGCAACTGAAGTCCCTGCTTATGTGGGAAAATTACCATTTGTGCATGCAAAACAGCTTTTCATTTTATTTTCATTATATTTAGGGTATCTAAATAAATGTTCTGATTTGATAATTTACACAAAATTACTGCAAAGCCATAGACAATAAGTCAGTAATATGGATAAAGATATATATATACACACTCATTTTTTTTAACCTGTTGTTTGGTTCACTCCTTAGGTTAGCAGGTTTTTTTTAGGAGAAAGTGATTTATTTCACTGAACACCTATTTGATCCTTCATCATAAGTACAGATCCTTTAAAAAACAAGACTGATGTCTTGAACTCCTGAATTTGCTTCAATACTGACAGTGACAGTGCATTGTATTTTTTTTTATTATTTTTTGTTCTTAATAGTGAAGAATAACAATGACATTTATAATAATAATATTACTATTAATAACTAATTATGCTTAATAACAATAAAAACAACAGTAACTATAAAATTAATAGAGTCCTTCATATCCCAATCAAAAATGCACCTTTTGGGAACTACAATCATGCAAGTATTGAAAATCAGGTGGAGAAGGCTCTGAAGACTATTTTAAGTACCCACAAAAAATTTCCTTTGCAACCTTAGCTTTCATTAAGTTACTTGAAAGTTTAATTCCTCTCATTTAAATGCAGTTAGATATTATCCATCTAACAGTGTATTATATATTTCTATGGAACTCCTACAGACTTTTTTGGGGTGAGAGATAGGTGCATTTGGGAAACAAGTTATTCTACCTACCTAAATATCTATTTTATGGTGAGTATGCCTCTTGCCATTAAGACTTATCAGATTAGATGCCAAACTTTTAGATGGCTATTCTTAAAAGATATGTTCCTACCTTATTGTTTTGGGGTGAATAACGACAGCAGATTAATATCTTGGCATTTCAGTGGTTATTCCTATGCAAATAACCCAACTGTGTTTAGACAAAATTGATGTCTAACAAAAAATACACCAAACCAGGCTGAAATGTGTAACCTAAAATTGCAACTATTTTTTTCATTACATTTCATGTGTGTTTGGTTCAAATGATTTGATTTAATAAAACCTGCCTCAGAAGGCCAACAAAAATTCTCTCCTGAAGATCATATCCTCATATGGACAAGTCTTCCTCCAGTAAACAGGCTCTTTTCCCCTGGTGTTCCCATTCAATCCTCAGCCAAGGTCCAGAAAGACTCACTGCTCTCCTAGAAATTCTTCAGAGTTTAGGATTACCAAGAGTATGCCAAAAGCATGCCATGATTTAGTCACGTAAACTTTGTTGCATAGAGAGTGGGAAATCCTCTCACTTATTGTGAGATTTCTCCATATGAGTTAAGCAACTAGATTCCTTGTATACTCATGGAGAGAAATGGGCTTTTTTAAAGAGTGATTCACCTGCCATATTTTTCACATCTATCTTGAGATAAGATTAGTTGTACTCTAGAACTTCTATTTCTTTCCACTGATTACAGAGGGAACATAAACTATTCTTGGAGTTACAGATATCTGTAGTAAAGACCTCTTAAATTAGAGAGATGAATCCCATTTAAAAAAAAAAAAAGGTAAAGTCCCACTCATTTACTTTGCATATGCATAATTCATGTGTGTTTTCCTTCAATACCTTGTGTTAGTGGTACCCTTTTCATTTATTGTTAAATTTGCTTAGGGTTACATGCAGTATATTTTTCCATCACATATTTTAAATGTTTCTATGCTCTAGACATAATCTTGGAGAGAGCTGTTGTTGGATATGCAGGTAGACAAAACAAAACTATCTCTTACATTCATCACCATGTCCTGACATTTTAACTTCCATCCCTTTATAAATAAGCTTGTATTGGGTTTCCATTGGGGTTCCATTGGGTTTCCAGATTAAAATGTTCTCATAAACAATGGAAAGTATTGTGATGTAGATTCTTTTTTTTTTTTTAATTTTAAAGCAAAATTTCCCATTGATTTTATGAAGAATTGCTCCAGATTTTTTTTAATTATTTGGCCCAGTGTAGTTTAAGCTGAACATCCTTGTTTGCAATTTTGTTTCTAAGATTCCCTCAATTATTAATTCACTTAGTATTCATTGCAATTATACTGAGTATAATTGTTTTGCTATTCATGTGACCGTCAGAAGGATTTTTATAGGCCTTCCATTATAATTAGGCATACATTAAATAGACATTTAAGGCATGTTACCATTTTTAATAAAACTTGAAGATGTGGTCCACTAAATGTGAAATAGCCTAATAGTGAAATGTGAGCACTTAATTTTAAAATATCTTTAAAATACCTACCTGCTACCCTTGAAGTTTCTGTAATTGGAGGTTTTCAAATTTCTTTGTTTGCCTGAATCCAGGACACTGACCTCGATTCGGCTAATGATGAACTGTCTAGTTATGTACCTCCTAAACAGAAGTACATTGTCCTCTTCAAGGTCGATCAGGGATCTGCAAGACTGCAATAAGTAGGTCAGATAATACCCTTATAATTCTAGAAAACTCTAGAAAAGAAGTATAGGCAGTACTTCAAGTTCAAGCAGGAGAACTTTCTCCCAAGGGACTTTTATAGCAGGGTTTCTAGGTACAAGGCCATTTCCAGAAAGCACAAACATGATGTCCACAAGGACAGGTTTGGTGATTATCCATCATCTATTGAATTTTAAGTAGCCAAACAAGTTCTTAAATAAATACTGTTAGAAGCAAAGTGCGTCTCTTAAATGGAGTCAGTAAGGTTATCAACTATAGTACACCTAACTGTTTTACTGTGTTATTGTGGTTTATAAGGAAAAAAAGAAACATGTACATTGTATTCAAACTGTATTCCAGGTGTGCACAAAGGCAAGGGCACGGAACCAGCGTCAGAGCAGTCTCTCTTTCTCTAAGCACCCTATGTATGAATATAAAGTAAATTCATCTCATAACTGCCATGTAATGTGAAATATTTGTGACAAGAGAAGAACAACCTTTCCAAGGGTATCCTACAGAATGGTGGTTAGGAATGCTCCCTGGGAGACAGGAAAAGTCTTCCAGCTTGGGAAGAAGGAGGGGACAGATCCAAAGTCTTCATGGACCTACTCAGAAAATTTCCAGCATTGGGCTTGAGAATGAAGGGGATAATCTTCCAGTAGTTTTGTGAAGTTATCCCCGAAACAGAATTCACAGCCAAAATTTTTAAGCTGGTATAATTTTAAATCAGCCAACCTTACATTTCTCAGTAGATTGTTTAGGTATAGAAGAGTTTCACAACTATTTATTGTACCTTATTTTACATAAACTTTTAAGCAAAGGAAAAGACAAGGGAAATACATGTAATATTAAAGAATGAATGCTTATACAAAACTCTTCATCTCCTGCTTGCCAGACAGAAACTCCAAGTGTCTCTCAATACAGTCTGAGATACCTTTAAATGGCTTTCCAAGTAAGGGAGACAAAATAATCCTTTCCATATATCCCATAGACGCAACCATATATCCCATATAACACACCCATATCATGTGTTCATAGTTTCTTAAAATATTTTAAGGAATGTGGTATGGACTAATCTATATATACTTTAATTAAATCATTAACTCTTTCATGGAATCAAGATGAGTTCAGCGTCTGAACATAGTATAGATCAGTGCTTTAAAGAAATTAGCCTGTATAGACCTATAGTCTATAAAATGAAGATGAAGTTCTATAAAATGAAGATGAAGTTCAATTCATTAATTGAATTAAGAAAATTAAGAAAACCTAAAAGCAACATCACATTCCTACATACTGATTACCACCTATAAAATTCATTACTTTCTAGCTTTGTGTGCTTCAGACAAGGAGTTCTGCCTTTTTTCTTTTTTTTTTTTTTTTATTATTATTATTCCTCTTTTTTCCCCCTCCAGTTGTTAACGAAAGCAGCAGCATTTCAAGAAGAACAATTAGATTGGTTTGTGACACTGGACTCCTTGGGGATAGTTTCAGAGCACTGCTGTAAGTAAGCCTGTAGGACACAGTTTCAAACAAACTGCACTCCTACAAAGGATTTTTCTTTTTCCTATGCCGTGTAAAGCACGCAGGGATGTATGTCTTCAGGACAAGACAATAAAATAAATAAGTGGAAGAAAAACAATAAACAAATTTAATGGTGTTTAATGGAACTCTTGTCTACATGCCCTCCCCTTAAAAATGATAATTTGTAAGTGCAGGTCCTTATCCTAAGGTATGTTTTAGTCTAGAGAGAGGCAGGAAACTCTAGGTCAGACATAAGGTGACTGAAAAAATGCATTTGATTTATTCATATCTCTTAATGTGAAATGCGTATTTGAAAAGACTAAAAATCTCAGAAATACTTTTTTGCAACAGCCAATTACTCTCAGCTTTTTAATTCTAGCAATGCATTTGGAACATTTCCATTGTTCTAAGGGTTAAAAACTTCACCGTGACAATGACGAGCCTTATTACTCAGTCAAAGTAAATGGATCACCATATAACCTTTCAGAAATGTTCTTCCTTAAGCTATTAAAACATTCCATGCCCTTAGATGACAACAATTTCTCTGCCTTTTGAAATTTCTTTTCTATCCTGCAGAGTTCATAGAGATATGCTTGGTTAAAATCAACTTATATAAAACTATGCACTGTAAATTCTGACACTTCTGTTTGAATCTCTTTTCAAACACTTGTCTTTGCTCACCATAATAGATGTCAGTTCTTCTGATGTAGTTCAAGCATGAGCTTCATATGAAGACTCAGCTATGTCTATTGCATTTCTGAAGCTACTACTCACTGAAGTTTTGTGCTGTTTGACATCAAAGATAGGCAAGAATCACCTGCTGAGTTCACATGCATGGAGCAAAACATCTTCAAATCACTTGTGCTAGACAAAAGTTTTTCACATTAAGCTTTCACTATCATGTGGACTTAAAGACAAATGTAGTCCTTGTTAAAGTTGCAGCATCGTGTTATTAAACTATGCATTTGGGCCTCACAATTTATATAAGTTTTAAGATGAAAGATAATCATTTGGCTGATTTATTTTTTGGCATCAATCGCAAAGAATTCTGTTGCTCAAAAAAAAATGTTTTTCATTCAATATGCAATGATTTTGCTTAAAGGTAAAAACAGTTTGAAAGCGTGGCATGCGCTAGCTTAGAAAAAACACAGTGCTCTACTTTTCCTAACTTTAATAGCTGACTTTTTTTTTTATCGATTTGAAAACCAGAAAGAGGCAACAGTTAAAACATATATTGTATATAGAGAATATAAATGAAACAAATTCTTATTCTAAAAAGCTCAAAAATCTCTTTTTTGTATAAGTTTAATCAAATAACATGCTAAAAATAAATACAAACGTAGTAAAAAAATATTTATGAAGGATCAAGAACTACTGTATAATGGATGTGTGTCTAATGGATTCCTAATCAGTATAATAAGTGTGTCATAGTTTTTAATCACAATGACTCCAGTGATGACTGTGTATATAAACCAGATTCAACATGAATATGCATAGGAATTAGATTTTGGAACAGTTGTGTATGAAAAATGTTTATAATTAATCCATGTTTGAATGTTACAAGTGACTCTATTAAGTGCAAACCAAAACACAACAGGGCGTGTGATTTTTGTGAGATAATCTAATGCTTTGGGTGCGTCAGGTCAGTCAGCAGATGCTGAGATGTATTTGCCAATTTTAACAGACTGAAGATTTTAGTATTATAGAGCCTCCAGTGTTTTTTATTCATTTAAGTGGCTTGAAATGAATTTAAAAGAAAAAAAGATGTTTTTCCCCTACTATTGTTTTTCCATTTCTTTAGTATATGGATCCAAGGGAGCCAATGTGCCTAACACTTTCCAATCTCTGCAGTTGTTCCATAACTGCAAGGTTAAAACCTTAGCAGGCCAGATCATTAACTCACTCCTGACCATTTAAATTTTTTCTACCTAAATTAAATGCCTACTTTAGCAGTTTAAATGCTAATGTGTTTCTTGTTTTAAATACATTTTATATTTATTGAGGGCTTGATATATTACAAATAGAGAGTGTAGTTGGTTGTACGAGGTGCTTATAGGTACATACAGACAGGTTCAGAGCACATTTTTATGCATTACATGCGTGAGTAAGGGACTTCTAAGTCGCTTTAAGGACTCTAGCACTTGTCCCTATATCACGGGCCCCAGAGTTGCTCCCAGATCTCATGCATTCATCCTAGCTCTGCGCTAAGTCCATCTTGCACTGAAATACATGCAGGTGAATTTCCCTTTCTTTCTATCTGTCCCCTCCTGAAATCTCGTTTTCCATTTAAAGTAAATCCAAACATGTGGGCTGGCAGTGAACAATGTCTGTCCCAGCAATAACTATAACACCTGAAATACTTGTGGTATATCCAAAATCTTAGGACACACAAAATCTCAGATTGCAAAGTTCTGGAATGGATTGCCTCTTAAGGTAGGATAAAATACCCAAATCAGAATCTGCAGTCAAAGCCTCCTAGATCTTATGGACCATAATATGACCTTAATATACACAATTTAGGCACCAAAGCTGGAACTACAGAATGCCTTATTTAGGATGGCTGTGCAAAACAACACAGAGTAGGAAATCTGGGGATAAGGTGCTTGAGACAGAATATGGGTTACAGACTATGCTGGTAAACTCCCTTGCTTGTAGTTGTGGCTCCTTTAGATCTGTCAACATTAATTTAATATCGTACTCTTAACATGAATTGTATTCAATATGAGGCATTTCAGGATGTATTTAAGCCTGCATTCAGATTTAATTAGAAATGAGAAATATAGCAGATGGAGAGAAATCATTGTTGCATGGTTGGGCCCTAATGCAAAGAAATTTCTCTAACAGTTGACAGTTAAGAACTGCTCGATTAGTAAACCACAGCAAAAGGAAAGCGATCTACAAATAGAATTAAAAAGCAGGATAACAACCTCTACAAAAATCTCTTCTGGAAACAAGAAAAAGACTAACCATGACACCAGATACCACTGTAAGATAACTGAATTGCAGTACTGGTATTAGAGTTTAGCATCTCTAAAATTGCTACAGAAGTGACCTTTATATTTGTATTTCCTGTCAGAAGAACTCAAATGAGACATTCTGTTATCAAAGAAAAAAACATTCAAAGAGTCTCCTCTACCATCAGTTTTGCATTGTACAACTCTGATTTCCTCATACTTTACACAACAGAGGCAAGTTTCTGTACACAGAAATACTGTGCTGCCCAGATAAAAATATTTTGCCTTTAATGAGCTTTATACACCCAGTCATCCTAGCATCTGAGTCCACAATACACAGAAGTAAGGCACACATTAAACTGAACTATCCACAAGAGAAACCACAAAGCACCAACAGCGGGCGGGTCAGCAATCCCTCATTTGTGAGGTATCAAAGGCTGTTGATAGACCTAATAAAATTACTCTGAACATCTGACCTTTGTCCATGGCCAGGAGGAATGCAGTTATACAATAGGGGAAGAGAAATCGCTGGTGACAAAATGTAGTTTCAAATAAACTATGCTTCTACTGGCAATTTTTCTTTATCCGCTATCATGTAATACGCAGAGGGATGTACAGCATGTACTTAGAACAGGAAATGAAAGCAAAAAAAATGGAAGCTAAAACTGACACTAACAATACTTAAATTGCTTAATGGAGATGCTGTGTACATACTCCCCCAGGCAACAGATCCTTGTAAGTGTTTAGAGCTTCTAATTGTACCGTATGTCTTAATAAACAGCAGGTTACAGAAACTCTAGGTCAAATGTTACACAACAGAAGGATTTTTTCTATAATTTATTCAAAAGTTTGATTGTATCATTGCACATTAGTAGGAAATCAAATCTCAGAGTTATTATGAAGCTAATTACAGCCAAGCATTGCTAACATGTATGCTTGTATGCATATATAAAAAATATATTATGTATGCTACATTTTTTTTATATATACATACATATACACACATATAGCTGTTTTCCTGAGGGCGGAAAGGCCTCACCAACAGAGTGCAGCAAGTTTTTCTTATGTCTGTGTTCTATTTATTTCATAAGAAACACAAGAATTTAGCATCAAGACATTTCTTTTTTAAGGAAAACATTAGGAAATTTTCTTAAATTATCTCATTTTAGAAACAACAACATGCATAAGTGCATCAGACATAGCTTCTCTGCTCAAGCAGTTCTCTACTCACTGAGCGGTCTCTCACTCTGCCTACTGAGTAGGCAACAGTTCTCTAATCACGCCAAGGACCTTTCCTGAAAGGTCTTTTCCTGAAAAAAGAACTCCTTAACAGAGGATCCAATACAAGACAAACAGTTAGTACTACAAGATGTTTGAAATAACCCCATCTTCCTTGTGCACGGACATGCGGAAAAGATATGAGGTGGAGCAATATCAAAGAAATACCAAAACCACCTTGGGGTTCTAAGAGTGCTGTTCCACATGTTCGCATCCTCCCATGCGCCTCTGCTTGTACCATTTGCCTCTGCAATAAGCTGGAAATAGGCTGGAAATAGGCTGGAAAAGCTGCAATACCCTTGTCAGTGAAGTACAGTTTTGGTACCCTACTAGGTAGTTCAGAGAGAGGACCTTCACTCAAGCTTCAGAGCTCTCTGGGTACAAGAAGCCCCAATAGAGGCTCAAACCTCATCACTGAGATAGTCTAGACACACTGAGAACTTTGACAAGCAGATATGTCAAGAGCCACTATCATTTCTGGGAATGTTACCTCCCCATCCCAGTCAAGGATGCTGAGATACCTCTCATTCAACTGTGTACCTTCCTGGCTATAATGTGGATTTATAACACAAAGCAATTGATGGGAATGTGTAAGGCTGATGCCAGAAACATGCACAGAATTGCATGGGTGATGAAGGTAACTATGTGTAAGCCTGTTTCCAAAACTGCTTTCCACCCTGTAAGGAATGAAATATTTATGACATTCGTAAAACTTTTCTGTATTGGTATAGCACAGCTTGAAAAGCCTAAGAACCAAGTAGCTGCCCTATAACAGCATCAGAGAAAAAAGAAATAGTAACAAACCACAGATTCCATCCCTTTCATAGATTAAAGATGAAGCAGAAGCTTTTGGAGAAAAAATACTTTTCCAGTCCTCCTAAAGTTTTTTTTCAGTAAAGCTGAGAAGAGAGGAAAGCCAAACAGGCCTATCAGTTTATTAATTGATATAATTATCTTTTGTAAAACTGAATGACTTTTATGATTTTGCTCTTAAGTCAGATTAAATTTAGATCTATTGTGGAGTTGATTTAACTGCTGAAATTTGTTTTTACAGAAAATCTGGCCATGTCCATGTTGAAAACAAACACTAAGCAAAAATGAGTGAACCCAAGGCACAAGATCCTTTTAAAGGAAACCTTTGAATCTCTTTCGAGGAGCGATGGCAGGTCTCTACCGGTACTTTTCAGAGCACTCTGATGGTCAGACTAGCCGACCAAGAGGAGCTAACACCATTCACCAGCCAAAAGTCCCCTGTCACAACCAGACACTTTCAAACTAGAAAAAGCCAGGTCATTATGCCAACTAGTCAAAGCTCTCAAGGCCAGATAAAAACAAATAAATAAATAAAAGACAGTTCTATATATAAAACAGGTATAAACCCACTCAGATTCTATAAGAAATACAGAATATTCCTCTTATCATGTTTCGAGGCATAATAGGGGTGTCCACTCAAAACAAAAGAATCTGTTGATGTGTCAAACAATATTTCATTTGAAAAACATAAGCAAGTAATCAAACAAGGAAGATATTGATAGTAAAAAAATATGTCTTATTTGTTCAAATATATCTGCTAAGATTGCAAGAAATCTTAATTGTTGTTCTGGAAGTTATACAATTTAAATATGTTCAAATGGAAAAAGAAACATGCCATAAAATGAAAATTCTGAAAGAAAACAGAAGGAAAAAAAATATTTTAAAAGTTACCATAAAAGGGAACTATGACCTTTCTGAAGTTTTCCTATGGAACGTTTAACTGAAGCAGACGTTCTATTTCTTAATGTTTGTTTTTCAATGAAGAAATGCACTGTTGTTTGTGTTTCCTTTTTTTTAAATGAAAAATCTTCCATGAAGAACAAAACCAAATATTGATGATTTCTTTTGAACAGCTACTGCCTTATAAAGTGATGGATAGAGTCTCTAGATACAAGGAAGGAAGGAAGGAAGGAAGGAAGGAAGGAAGGAAGGAAAATTACATTTTAAACCAATACTGAAAAATGAGTATGTGACTTGCCACCAAGGATCAAAAATTCTTCTTCCTGATCTTTTAATATGATGATATATAATCTTAAAACTCACAATAAACACTCATCCAACTGGCTATTTTGACTTGGATTTAATAGTAAACTTGAACACTATGTTCAGAATCCCAAAGGAATTCATTTCTTACACTCCAAACAAATTCTTTCTGTGGCTAAATTTCTTATCAAGCAATATGTCTTCATATAAAATCTACCTCAGTTCATCCACCACGAACTTTTCTCTTCTAGACCATTTGAAGGTATAAAGAAACCATGGGGTACAACAGTGGAGAGGTTTTCTATAGTGATCTGTGAGCTTCTACCAAAATAGTTGATATATGTTCAGAGTAGCCTTTTCATTAACTGCAATATTTACCAAGGAGCTAAAGCTTTTAAAAATCTAACTATTTTAACTTATTCATGTAATTTATTATGAGAGGAAACCAACAATTTATCATTAAACACTACAACCCACTTACCATAAAATTATGAAATGTAGATCCTCCGGAATATACTAGACCAAAAAGATCATCAAAAAGACTTTGTTTGTCATTCAAATGTAAAAAGCTGTGACCTGGTTACAATCACTAGAATACCTAATGAAATGCTAGGAACTCAAATATGTGTATTTTGATCATAAATGGATATAAACATATATCATTGGCCAAGGATATATTGTCCCATTCTTCAATGACACGTCATTCCTTAGAGTTTCTACTCCATTTCTGTGATCTGCTGTATGTTCTGTTGAAAAGCAGAAAAAGGAAGTAAGTACACTGTTTCTGGAATAAAAATAAAGCTTTATATGTAACTAAGAAGTTCCTGGAAAAACCACCATGCAAAATAGGCCCTGTACTGAAGCAGTAAAGTTATGAGCAGTAAATGAACACCCTGCTGAGCGTCAGTGGACACCCTTTGCATCCCACTTTGGAATTAATTTGCAGTAACAGCAATGCAAGATTATTTGGAAAGACAATTCTGCTTATAATATATTTTTTTCAGGACACACTTTACACAAGGAAGATAACACCTTATGTAGTGATTGAAAACAGAATCCATCTAAATCCAGACTAAATCTGACGTTTTCATTCTTTTACATATCATACAGAGTTCTGCAATCAAATATTGAAGCAGATGTATCTGTAGACCAAAGCTGAACAACCACAAAATATCAAATCATATGGCATGCATTACATCAAAAAAAGGTCTAGACTGAAGGACTAGAAACACATTCAAAAATGACAGAAAACAGTTTTCCTCCTCATCTTTATCACCCCTTTGCAGAGTTGGTGCCCTGATTACCTTAATATTTGTTATTGACATTGAGAAAAAAGGGCACCCTGCCAAGGAGCTTCTGATGGCTGTGAGAAATGTAGAGGCTACAACTAAAGTAGAGGCCTTTTCCCCAAAAGCATTCGCTATTTTGAACAGTGGAATTGAATGCAGTCCAGGATGCTGGATCTCTTCTCAGAGAGTGTTTCACCCACACTCAACCTGGAAATCTCTGGGTTTTTTTCCATAATACAAGGAATGTTCACAACATGTTGGCTGCCTCACGTAAAATCCAGACATTTCAGATACTCTATAACAAACACGCGGGAAATTAAGACAGCTGCATGGAAAGCATAACTTGTTGTATCAACTGAAAAGAAGGTTACAGACAGCTGGGGACATCTCCTTCTTGTTTGCAGAAAGGTTTCTCAGGACAGAGTGTTCAGCATGAAGGAACAGCATATCACACGGCGAGATGTTCACCACAAACCTCGAAGTGATGAAATATGAAATACATATGCTCCTCAAGGAATCTACATATGAAACACAGACAGAAAAGAACAGCACTGGTTGTCTTAATAACACACTTCCTATCTCAAAGACTGGCAAAGCAAAGAGAAACATTTCTGTAAAAGAAGTGTTATATCCACATGTGCCATCTGTCAACATCTGCTGGTGAATCCCAAAGAGGTCAAGTGTGTTGCAATTTGAACATTTTTGTGTTTCAACACACTGAACCACTTTCAAGAGTAAGTTAGCACCCCTCTTGTGTTGAGAAGATCTGTCCAAATGGATATTTTCACACTGTTATTAAAATAGTGAGCAAAATAAGAGAGAAAATCGATCTTGACAGTGGCCATGCCCTAATATTCTGATAGACTTTACCCTGTTTAGAACCATCACTACTAGGCCTTTCTCATAATGAAAATACATACAAATGGTGCAATCACCAGTAGGCAGACACTGAGCTACAGCAACATACAGATGCTGTCATTACTGTAGCTCTGCAATTCCTTAGCAAAGTGGATACAGCAACACAGGAACTATTAAAAAAATTATGCACTCCTATAAGATAGTATCTGAGCAATTCACAATCAGTTTAGAATTTGTCCTCTAACCACTGGTGGGGAAATACGCTAATTTCTGGGGATTTTATTAGAAACGGGACAGAAAGGAATTAAGCGACATGTCCAAGGCCACTTGAGCAATCTGAGGGATAATGGAAGACTGAACTCAAAGGTTTTGAATCCCAGGCTCTGAAAGTTAATCGAAAAATCTCTTTGCTATTTAATATTCATATTTCCAGTGTACTTGGGGAAGTGTTAAAAGGAACGAACAATTATGCAAGCATTAGGAATCAGAGACATCCACAGGAGTAAATGGGAAAACTTTTATGTCCAGAAGACACTGCTGTTGCTGTTACAGATAATGATACTGCAGCTGATCCTGACACTGCTGAGTGGGGCGTAATGTCAGTTCTGGATGACGAGCTATGCTGCAGCAAAAATTCTGATCATGAATCCCATGATACCATATCAGCATTTAACAGTCCTGCTTTTCATGCCTAGGAGACAACTGACTAAAATGCCAAGCAAAGAATCAGTGAAATCATTGTCAACTCTATTTAATATGTTTTAAGGAGGACTAATTATTATTAACTACTGATCAACTACAGAAAGACATGGGAAGGTGAATCTAATCTTTAGGGGATGACTAATACCCTGTATTTACAAATACATTGTTTCTACTTTTAAAGTCTTTACTTTTAAGGTAGATTTTGCAAGTTTAATCTGCCATGGTTTTTTGCTGTAGGACTAAAGCCATGAGTGAAAAATTGAGGTTTAGTGGTGTTGAGAAAACAGTTACTGTTTCCCTACCATTTGAATAGAGAAACAATCACAGCACCATTATATCCAAATAATCAGAGATTCATTTATAGGTAATTAAGAGTCACTCCTCTTGGTATGAGAATGAGGAGATGCCATGCAACTCCTAGCTTCTGTTGTAGCCACCTCTGCAATAATAATAGATATTTCCCTTTATTTTGAGTTTTTGATATGGCCAGTTGACTACGTTTTTGTTTTTTTCTTTTGGGCCAGTCTTCCATCTCTAAGGATCGGTTTCATGCTTGAAATATTTTTCTCCTGTTTCTAGATTTTATTATTACTGTTATTATCTAGTCCCATAGTGTTAATGCACTAGTTCAGTCCATGTGCATGACCTTGTGCAAATGCACAGAAAACGTAGTCTATGACTACTCAGAGATAATTCATAATTAATAATGTGAACCACCCAAATTTCAGAGAATTTTGTCTGCTTATGGTATTTGTTCGTTTTGATTTTGTTCATTTTAACAATGCCTAATTTTAATAATTAGTTCAACATTTTCAACAAAACCAACACCTTAAATTCTGAGTTGGTAAACATCCCTATGAGCTCCAAGAGTTTCCAGCAAAATTAAAGTAGACCCCAAATTGTATCTTTTATCTCTCTAGACAAAAAAAAAAAAAAAAGTGTGAAAGAGCCATCAAAAACACAAGCCACTATACTTGTTTTATACACCAGAAAGATGCAAAAGAAGGCACAAGTCTAATTTTTTTAACAAATCCTTTGCAGTTCACCTTTAAACTAAAGGTCATCAGGTGAGAATTGGTGTGTTTGAAAGCACTTGAACTACTTCGGGAGTTCATCTCATCTGTATTATTCATACGTATTTGCCGATTATAAATCACAATGGACTGAAATATTTCTAGTCTTTCACATCAGCAGGCATCCAGAGAGCACTGTCTTTTATTTACTGACCATGTTAAAAACGGCACACTTTTTTCTTATTTTATAATAATATGCTGTCTGACCAGTTCAGAGAGATCTCTAATAATGTCTCAGTCCAACCATGGGTCTCATTATGTTGGTAGGAACTGTCATGCAACTGTGAATGTGCAATAAGTGTAGAGGTACAGTAAATGGCAGAAAAATATGAAAAGCATTCTACTTTCAGATGCTGCACAAAGCTATTTATTCCTACTACTAAAAATTGAGGAGAGAAAATGAGGACTTTACTTCATGGCCTTCTAAATTTAAACAAAGCGAGGATTTAAGCGTACATCTTACAGCAGAAAATGAGGGATGTTATACAGTGCAAGACGCGTGCTTAGCTTTTCTTATATTCCATCCATTTTTTAAGCACAGCAGCACATTGATTTCAATGGAATTTCTGTTTAAAAATCAATGCTATAGCATGACCCAGGTAACAGTTTAGAGACTATACATATTATTCATAAATTATGTGACTCTAGCCCAGATCTATCGCCCTTACTGTGGGCACCTTCCTCTGACTGTGGTCTCATGAAACAAGCTGTAACAACAATAAAATTATATATCTGTGTTTCAATTTTATAGAAACTGTAAGCTTTTCTCCTTTAATTCAATTTTGTGTACTGGCTTATGTAGAATATTCTATAAACAATATTTGGCTTTAAAATAATAGTTAAAGAACATGACAGAACAGAAGAAGTGTGACTTGTTTGAGAATTTTGATGCACAGCAAACAGAATTTATTATAGGATATATCTTCCTAACCTTGGGTCTGGCCTTCCTATTTGGAAGCAGAAAAATGCCTAAGAAATGAAATGAGAGGTAAATCACCCATTTGCTCTCTGTCTGTGCCACATCACTGCTGCTTCTGGCATGACATTTCTTAGAGGATGAGACAGAGTGAAGAAGAAAGGGAGTTGGTGAAGTGCCTTTCACTTCATTAACATACCTGTCAACAACATACAGACCTACCGCTGTCGGTAGTCTCTTCTGTTGCAGTTCTATTGGGTTCAGCACATAGGCACAAATTTCATCCTTATGGTGAGTACCACAATAAAATCTATGCTCGCATAAGGATCAATGATCTAAAAGGCTTGCACTTACTGCAGTACCCAAACAGGCATTTTGTAAATTATCACTGTCCAAGAGCTAAACAACCCCCAAATTGTTCAGATCAAAAGAATATGCAAGAATATTCTTTGCAAAAAAGAGGGAAAACAGCACCATCTCATTTAAATCACTACAAAATATTCCATTCAAAACCCAGTAGTTTGGGCACATCCACAAAAGCCAAAGCAAAGCAAGGGATAAATTCACAAACGTTCCAGAGAACAGCTACTTGAATTAATAGCCCAGTTGGTGGGAAATTCACCCAAGCTGTGCAAGTTCTCTCCTCCGACTAAGAGAAATGATCCCGAGCTCTCACCTGCCAGGAGAGTGTACTGACCAGCATGCCCCAGCAAAGCTCTGGGGGAGATCAAGGGGCCCGGGCCAAGCCAGCCCCCAGGAGCGGATCCTCTTTGTATTCACTGTGGCAGAGGCTGGAGCCCAGCAATCCGCTTCTGCAACACATCTCATCCACAAGGCTAGAAAGCCTTTCTTTCCCTGCTCTGCGCCATGAATATTTAGGTACCCCAGGCAAACTGGAACAGCTGTCCCTAGAGACGTGTTGGTTCCAGCATCTCCCTGAATCCGACAGAGAGTGGGCTTGGACCAGGGTCTTGTGCCACTCAGGAGAGCAGCCTAACCACCACGCTATTAGGTGTTCGAGTGTGGAGCTCCCGAAATCCCTCCTGTGGGATCAGTGGCACTTGCCATAGCATATTTAAATATTAATTGAGCAAGAGAGTGTGAATGACTCTTTAAGCCTGACTAGCAGTTAAGGTGTTCTCCTGAGACATGGGAGCTGTGATTTCAGATACCCTTAGGCAAAGCAAGGAATTGAACCCAAGGCTCCCACGGCTGCATCTCTCTTTTTGCCCACTTCTGAATCCAGCCTGAATCCAGCCAGCACCACTAAGATCCTCTGATAGCTAAATAACCCCAAACAGTATTGTCCAGTGAATTTATTGTTTACCAAGAAACTTCTGCCCCCCTTACAACCCAGCCCACCTTTGCTTGCCTGAAGAGTTAAAGGTGCTGATGTATGGCATCCCACTGCTTCTATGTGTATGCATGTCTCTTCACTTTTGAAATATTAGCACTATTTTTCCAGAGTTACAAGTGCAGTTTCCCTTTACTTTCTCATGGGGAGTGATCAGTGAACCACGGCAGGTCAAGATGGTTTATTTTAAGAGTGGGAGCTTTACATTGTCAGCCGATAATGCCATATGTATGGTATATGAGACTGCAAGGGTGTGACTTAAAGGTAAGGCAAAAGTTTGACAGAGCTGGGGAATGAGTTGGGGAAGGTTCCAAAGTCCCTTAATATCCTTTGAAGGGAAAGCCAATATGGGAATTTCTTTACGCTAGAAGCTATGTGGGCAAAAACTGTAAGCCCATTCATGTCTCTAATTGTTCCACATCTGAAGGAGGCTGCTGCACATCTGTTATTCCACCAGAAGAGTGGAATCTTTTATGAATTTGCCTGCACCTATCATGCTGAGGGAAGGTTTCACAGAATAAAAAAGGATTTTCTTGCCAAACTGTGCATCCTTTTGGAAACTAACTAGGGCCAACACAGATGTGGTGAGCAGCACAAATCCCTCTTTGGAGCATAGATGGTTCCAGAAAAGCATCATTTTTCTACTGCTGGCAAGAAGCCGTAAGCTCATTTATATTATTTTCTGAGAAGCAAGAGAGTAACACTAACTCCAAATGCCTCAGAGTATTTGCTATTCTAGTGCAATTAAGTGACTAGGAGAAAGAGTGATGCCATACACAACCACATCAACTGGGAGAGCTTTACAATAAAGCGCAGTAAAAAATATACAGTATGAAGGGGTTAAGGGAATTGGCAGAGACCTATGGTCTGGGGTATTCATCCAAGTGAAAGTAGCAGGGACCAGATATTTTCATGGCTTATATGAAATGATGTATTCTCAAAAAAATGCCTAATAGTCCTCACCAGCACATATTTGGCTCTCTTACTGCTCCCAAGGTAATTTTAACGAAGTCAGAGAAAGTGAAATACTTTACATTATCTGAGACAGTCTTCTGAGGTTAAGATTGAGGCACTACAGGCTGGCAGACTGGGGCAACCTGACATGTCCCTGCCTTTCCTCTGCTTGTTCTTTACAACAAGAGACCAATTTATTTATTAGGACTTTCTCCATCTACCATAACCAATCTAGCATACATATAGCACATACAGAGATAAGATGACAAACATTTGGTTAGATTTTCTGGCTCCTTAGTCCTAATATCCTAGAATAAAGCATGTATTTCCATTATAAGTAGAATTGTGCAAATATAAATTGGGTCTGTGCCTTGACATCAAAAATCAAACAATTAATTTGGGCCTGCTCAAAGCAAAAAAAAAATACCCCTGGGATAGGTATGTGTGTGTATATGAGTATTTTGATTTCTCTTTAATTTACCCTGCACTGAGAAACACATATCTTTCAGCTTTATGTTTATTATTCTATTTTGAAATCCTTTTTAAGGCATAAATATTATCAACTTTTTGATCCGTTATTTGAAACATGTCACAGCATAATATTTGAAAATTTCTTAGGTTTTGTTCTCTCTTTCAAGCTTAGACTATTAAGAAAATAGCCTAAATCATGTGTGTTCAGTCCCCTGAAATTTCATTTTGTGTTAAATATTTTGTCAACAGATAAAATAAAAATTATAAACAGTCCGTATCATTTCTGTTAGTATTTTTGTCTTCTTTCGTGTCACTCTTTCATGGTGAGGTGTTGCTCTACAGTATTTATCCTCACAAAATTACCTATCAGGAGATTTTTAGAACATTGCAGGTACAGTAAAAAGCAATTATAAAAAAACTTATAGTATTCATCCCTATCCTAGAGTCAACAGGCAGATGTAGGAATATGCAGCAAATATGAGCATGTGACCACAGTGTTGCATGCTGGAGCAGGTTTGGAGAAAACAAAGTTCACAACACATGCTGTACAGAGAAAGTTCCATTAGAGATAAGAAATCAGGTTCATGTCTCACCACTACACTATGATATACTACCCACTCTTCTCCAAACCTGGTGTTATGCCCAACGTATATGTTGAAGAGGGATGCCTGATTTTAAAGAGCTGAATGTTAGATCCTACTAATGAATTAACTGTCAGGTCTATGCCATTTTAAACACATCATTGTTCAATAGGTATAAAACTATCTGCTGATCACTCAGAAGGAAGCTGCTGTTCCACATAGCAAATTATTAGCCTGTCACAGAAGCACATATTGGAAGGTCATCTCTTGACTTTGACTGAACAGCTCTCCTGACAGAAAGGGTTAACAAGCAAAAATCAGTATGGTTCAAAGCGATCTGTCTGTAATAAATGAGCTACGCCCTTCTCTTGCGAAAGATTTTGTAAGATAGCAATCATATACAAGTATCATTGGTGCTTTTTTATTAGTGCAACAGTCTATGTTATTAGCACCGTCTGCAGAAGTGAAAGGATTTTACTGATCACTGTATTTGCACTGTTATCAATAACTACATACACAGGCCAAAAATGACAACAGTGGAATGGGTGTGTGTGAATGGAGAATGAGGGGAGAAAGAAAAGATGAAGGGTGATTGGGGCTGTTTAAGAGACAAAAAACACAGTTCCAAGGGAAAACCTGCAGAAGTCTACATGTACACATAGGCATAGGCTGTGCAGCTCTTCAAAAGGCTCTGAGCTTTAAAAGATATATATTTGGGTAATACTATCTTCTTATTGTATCTGAACAGTAATTTGCACGGGCGACGTGTAGAGCATATACACCAGTAACAAGAGAGTTTATATTTAACCCAGTTTTCTAGATACCTAATATTTTGTCAAACATTTTACACGTTTTAGCTTAGGGATAAATTTGAAGCTAGCTTTTCCCCGGTGAAACCTGCAACAATAGAGAAATATATACTGAAGGGAAAAAGAAAGTGGGATATTGAGCAAGCCTAAGAGAAATGTAACATTTCATTTTGTACTTAATAATTACTTTTTACAGATCCCTTTGACTAGGAAAGCTTTTATATCTCAAAGTTTTACTGCTCAACTGTGATGCTGAAAACCTTGAGATTTTTTTGCTTGCTTCAGATTCTAATATATACATATGGTCTGTTTTCTGACATAAGACAGTAGTTTCAATTTGAAATAGCAACAGCTTATCTGCCAATTCTCTGTGTAAGATTTAACAGCTAAAAACTATTTTAAGCCAACCTGTAAAACTCACTATTGTTACAGTTAGCAGGAAACAGCTAATTTGCCCATATATAAACAGAAACTTCATGTTTTGTTGTATAACTATGGCAACTTCTACAAATGACTCATCCAGGACTTTTGTTATGTTACTTTATGACTCAGACTTATTAACGTTCACCCTATTACCTCTCCCAGCCTCCAATACAGTATCTCCCCTTTCTGAAAGTACTCTAAACTACATTCTTAGCTCTAAATATCCCTACCCAGCTGTCCACTAAAAGTCACCTGCACAAGAAAAATTCTTTCTTGATCAGTGTCAGTACTACCTATAAACTCCGAATTTTAGCTCTAGCAACCCGGAGTGCTAGGTTGTGGTCTATTACACGATGACAAGACCTCTTTTATATTCAAAGTTGCGAAATGACTACAGTATGTGACAAGGAGATAAGTACACCCACCTAGTTTTGTTTCCAAGTGGATCAGTTCATCAGCATGTATTAAGCCCTTCCAGATTTATCCCCGGTGGCTGGCTCTTTGCCAGGGCTTGGATTCTGCTCTGGTGTGCAGTGTGCTGAGTATTCCCAGGTGCTGGTATATTTTTATGCCTTAGTCCTTATTTACAGCTTTTCTTAGGGTTGCTTTGAAGTGTGAACAACCACGTTGCAGTACGCTGCAAAGTTCTTTCCACATCCAGCAATCTTTTGATATTGCCTTAAGTTAAGCTGTCTCTAAATGAGAAAATAGGAGGACGAGCACTAATAAATTTCAGAAGGAAAGAACCTATTTCTTGCATAAAATTAATAATTTCAGTGTACCAGAAGCTATGTGAGTAATCATAGTGTAAGATTAAGAATTTAAAATCACGATTCACTTCATCCTCCTAAAACTCTTTGACAACGGCTACTAATATAGTACTACTTTCGACTTTATAGCTCGCCTTTTTACCAGCCCTGCTATTATAACACTTGACATGCTTGGCTGCCATGGTGTAATAAAGAGGGGAAAAATGATGAATTAGGGGTCCCTGGTGCAAATCCTATTCAAAATTTTTGGGTTTGGAATAGGCAGTACAAAAAGGCAATACCAGGAGTTTACGGGTCATAAAGTAGTACAGGCACTTGGCTCTTTAAGTTTCAGTTAACTTTCTAAAAGCCAAAGCAACAACAGCCAAAGCTCTAACGATGCCCTTAACTTTCTTTCAGAGAGCAGACACCTAGAGAACAGTCCGGGAGCCAGAGCGGGGAAGCAGCCCCATTATGCTGCAGGTTTAGCCAGCATCACTCATACGTGACTCTCGGCAGCTGTCTGATGCAAGAAACTGCTCAGTGCCTGGTAAAACAACATGGTACGGTAGCATGCTTCACACCGTGAGGCAAACAGCACTCTGTGGAACAACAAGAAACATCCAAATATAGCTCTGAAAATCAATCCGATGTTCTGGGGGTTTGGAGCATTCACTTCTCAAAATCAAATTCTAATTGTTGAGTTATTCTCATGGATTCTTTTCATATTAAAAGATAAAGTTTATCACTGTAGTTTATGTCTCTTCTTCAATGTTATGTTTGTTAATATTATTTTTTTTTAAATGCATGTATTCGTGGCTTTAAAGCTGTTTTGCTATATTGGAAATTATAGCTTATTGCATACAAACTGTAAGACATTCATCCCCAGATATTAAATGTTTGTATACCTCATTGCAATTTATTGATTGTGGAGATGCTATAAATTTGAGAAGGCAGCTCTAGTTAATTGTCAAAGGACAGACAGACAGAAGGGCCTAAGTCCAGGCACAGCACTGCTTCTAGTTATGACCGTGGCTGAGCTGCTTAGCCCTCTGCCTTTTAAGTGCCCTTTTAAAGGACAAATTAGGTGTCTGTACAATGTGATGTACATGATTATATTTTTGGGAAAGAAATGTACTGTTGATTAAACTGAGGAAGGGAGTATGGGTGAGATTCAAAGCCTGTTCAAATTTCTGAAATGCTTCGATTAACTTTTGTGGTTTTCGGAGGAGACATTGTATGAGCTTATTTAATTTTCTAATGGATAGTGATACTATATAAGCCAAACAATACTTTTATCATCCTCAAAAAGTCTAAGACATGGAGACTAAACCGGAGGAGAAAGAACAGAGAAGAATGTGCTCTGTTTTGCCATCAGACCTATGCATGTATAACAGATAAACATCCTCCCTTTCACGCTGTATCAAGAGCCAAGGGAGATACTGCATACTTGAAGCCATCAACCACTTAAAACTGCTATTGTCAAAGCAATTTTTTACAGCAGACTGATTTGTATGCAGACCATTTTTAATAGCACAGAAAGAGTTTGGGACCATGTGTTAGAGTACACAAGTGATTTCCAAAAGACATTTGAAATGTAAAAATTCTGGTGGCTGCCTCTTTCCTTTCTCCCCTTCCCTGCAACATGCATACACATGCACACACGCACCATCAACTTCCACTGACATTTCTTCATTACTATGAAGAAGCTCAGGCTCTCTTGAGGGATTTTGCAAAGCACTGCTCCTCTTTTTAAGTAAGGCTACACACTTACGTCTCTACAAATGATTTCCATAAGTTTATATTCCATCAAAACACATGATTTCAGATCTTAAGGTGTAGAAGTAGTGTTAACAAGGTCCTCCTATGAAGGTTTTAAGCTCTTTTGAATGCAATTTCATTCTTTCTGGTGGCTTCCACTTGTCAAATTTGCACAGGGCACTGGGACATTCTTTGGCATCAAAAGGTGCAGCTGGAGAATAAAATGTCCTGAAATCCACACTGCTAAATTGAACACTTTGCTTGTTTGACCTACAAAAAAGCCATAACCAGGGTGCAATGCTATTGAAGCATGGTATCTGCAGGAGATGTTAGCTTTCTGTAAGAAGATTAACAACTATGCCAAAATAAAATAAAATAAAATAAAATAAAATAAAATAAAATAAAATAAACTACTGAAACCCCCTGTTATGATATCAGAGTCTATCAATTCTAGCCTTCTACTTGGTCACCACAGTATTTAGGGTAGACACGGTGATTTTTCTTTTAAAAACTAGCACATTAAGAAAGACCCACTCTTTTCTTTTAGCTGAGCACTGACTAAGGCTTAGTAGTAATACTGGTTTAGGATTTTAGTGGGGAAAACCTTTTTTTTACTGCCAAGCTACTAGAACCATGTAATCCAGCTGTAAGCATGTTCATTGAAACAGGAACCCAAGAAACCAGACACTTTGCAATTCCATTTCACTGCGCTTTAAACATACAGCAACAAAGGTAACAAAAGGATGTTTATTTCCTTTGTACTTGTACAACAGATGAAGAAGCTGCAGTGGCATTTACTGTTTAGGTTCCAAGATAAGCACATGTGGAGTTCACAATACATCCACACCAGTGACAAAAAAGCCCAGAGATTATGTGAGTTGTAGGGTAGACTGAAAAAAAACCTCAATATTACAGTAATAGGAAGAATGTGGTACTTCAGTATTTTCTACAGCAAAATACTATTTCTACAATGTTAGAATATACAATGTTATATAGTAATAAAAAGCTTACAAGTATTTTGCAATTCTTACTTGTTCGGTCTATAGTCACACTTCTAAAAATCTAATTTATAGAGAACATAATTTAACTACTTTTAAGTAATAACATTTAGGAAAGAAAACAAATTAGAAATTAGTTTTCACTATATGTGGTGCTGTAAGGCAGCAAAATACTGCTGGGAAGTATTTTGGGAAGAATAAAAGAATGGAAATTGGGACTTAAGATTTTTATTTCTTGCTTTTAAAATGATACACTGTGTGAACCATTAAGATTCCTGCCTCAACTTCACTGTGTTAGAAGAATAATGATTGGTTTTGAATGGCAAAGCCCTGGACACCAGATCTGTGGTGTCAGGCATACTGTTGTGGGCAACAAGTCCTGCTCTTGCGTGATTCCACAGATCAGAGTCCCAGACATCACGTAGCATCACCCTAGACTCTGGGATTTCTCAGACAGGAGAAATATACGAAAAGAAAAAACCCCACTCTAAGCATGTATGGTTTTTATTTCCCAGACTTAATATATTTATGCATCATTCCCAAATGAGTCAGCAAAACCTATTCCTAGAGAGTGGCCTAAATGACTAAAATAGGTCTTAAATGTAATGGAAAACTAGAAAGGCAGCTAATGTATACAAAAATCAGGGTGCTAGGCTTATTGCTGAAATTTCCCCAGTTTGGCATGCTGGTCAGTTCTGTCAGATCATCTCAGAGAAGTGCCAGATCGTCAGGTGCAATTAAAAACAATAACTCTCCAACATTTAGATGCTGCAAACTGAGGTTCACACAGTCTCCTGGAGTCGAAGTAGAGGACCTTGTAAGATGAAGTGGACTGCGGGAGCATGAAGAGAGTTTTAAGTGTCCTTCAGTAAACAAACAGCTGTAATGCTTAAATGTATCTGCACTCTAAGCAGTTTCTGTCACGTTTGAGGAAAGAATCCTCTTCTCTGCAGTCCTTGTTTCTCTGTCTCACTTACTATCTCATCTTAAAAATACTTTTCTCATCCTTCTGAATGTTCTTATGTTTATCTTCATAGAAATAAACTGTGTTACTTCCTTTATAAGGTTTTAGGGATGTCATCATGTAATCCAAAGGACAATGGTTCCAAAAATTCTAACACACATGAAAAAAGTATGGCTTGTCTTGAAATGATGTATTTAACACATAGCTTAATACAAAACTAAAATTCTGCAATATTTTTCCACCTGGCCAGAGGCTGGTGATTTCTATACATTAAATTCAGTTTTGGAATGTTTATGCCAGCTACGTATTATCAAATCTTGCTCTAACATGCATCTTCCACCTTTTCAGATCAAGCTATATTCCAGTATTAACTGGAATTGTGAATTGCAAATTGCCTTTTTCTTGTAATATAAACTTCCTGAGCTTTCCCTCCCTTACATTGACAGCTACTGTATTAAATATGTTGGACCATATTCCGCTTTTTGTCTAGGGATAACTTACATTATTTTAAGAGATGATATTTTAGAACTGAACATCATGTCTCGTTATTAAAGTAATATTTAAATTGACGTTAAACATTACAGCCTGCTCTTTGCTTAACAGCATTTCGGCACAACATCTTCTGGTGCTCCACAGGTAGAGTTTAGGCGCTACGCAATCCTCATGGCGGGGAAGAAAGGGGTATTTGCCAATAGATTCCAGCTCTGTCGTCCGGCTGGGTGCTCTGAGCACATTTCAGGATGAGGTACAGATGGAGATTGTTTCCTCTCCCTCCTTTGCGGTGATTTCCATCACAGGAAGCCAGGGCTGTGGACAAGGAGGCTCTGACACCCCAGCTAGCCCCTCAGCCCAGACACTGACTGCAGCAGTAGTTCTCAGGCTGTCGTAGAGCAGCTGACGGCCTGAGAGAGCTCCCTCTCTCACTTTGTACTTCAAATTAATCTCTTAAAAAAAGCAGAAAACAAGCTTAAGGCTCCCTGTCTGCCACAGAAAATCTCTTTGATAGGTTCTCGCAATGACAGGAGGAACTCAAAAAGTCCTGCTACCATTATTTAAAAATGTACTTTATAATATTCAGCAAAGCTATCTCGGACAGATGAAATCTCTTTGGAAACTGGGTTGTGCAAATTCTAATGCTTGAGAGCTCAATCCATCAGAGCACATAGGCATGCACTCACATCCAGTTTTCAGGCATGTGCTCCAGTGCCATCCTGGATCAAGCCCTTTTATTGTTCATTTAGGACACAATTTGAAAATATATGCCACCATGCGGTGTTATATAATTCAGCTCTATTTGAGAAGGATAAGCCAAGAGAAGGTCATTGCCAGTAAAAAGCAACTAGAAAGGAATAGAACAGCCTTTGTATTATCCCGTCCTGTCCATTTTATATTTTAGACTGAAATATACTTGCTCCTATGATATGTTCCAGCATATTCCCTTGGTCTCCTTTGATATGAGTGGTACAATCCAATGCAGCAGTTCATATGGAATACATATGAAAATCAATGGATTTGTATTTATCTTTTTATTTAAAAAAAAAAAATCAAGGAAGAAAGTATGAAAAGAATATGCTGGTAGCAGAACCTGGTAGAAACACACGGGGCAGTCATGTTGTACTTTCGATAACAGCAGAAAAGTAAGTAAATGTGAAAGGGGCAATGTAAAAATTAACTCATTCCCTCTCAGAAACCAGTGAAATAATATACTCAGACTCTCTTCTGGTGAAACCATGGTTTTCTTACTCATTCTTTGTACCTTAAAACCTTCCCGTACTTCTGCTCGAGGTTACATATTTTACATATCAAGGGGGAAAAAAAACCAACCTTCAGTAAGGGATGTGAGTGTAAGTGTGACTTGCTCCATCTGCTTGCGCAGCACCCCAAGACTAATTTAAAGATAATTCATCAACTTTTTGATTCTGGCTTAGCAGCGGTATCATTACCTGAAGCGTACGAAAGAGAAAGAACTTCTGTGCAATTAGCTGCTTTGGAAACTATTCAGCAAACTGATCCCTGCAGATGAGAAATGAGCCGTTGGAACCTCAGTCAGAGCAATTTAAGCGGCAGCTTGTTAAGTACCACAGTTTAAAGGCATAAAGTCATATACGGTAGGAGCCAGCAGAGGGTGCTTCCTTTTTAGGGTTGGAATAGGAGTGAATTTCAGGCATAGGAATAAAAAAAACCCAACTTTTGCATATTTTTCATATTTTTCATTTACTAAAATATTTGCCCCTACTTCAAATACACATTTCTTTGTGAAAAGTGAGGACTTCATACATAAGGTAGTATCATAAGTGTATTTTAAAATACTTCCCCTTTCCCAAATCTGTGTTTGTTGGTCATAAGGTAAAGCTTACATAGTTTGCATGTAACTCTTCTACTTTTTTAAAGGAAACAATTTCCCTCACTTAATTCCAGGTAGACTTCACCTAGGCAATGTTTTCACTGCAGCAGCTCCCACCCTGTGAAGCAGTATGAAGTGTCACTGACATTCTTTAAACTGCTGTTTGCCTTTGAACAGTTTTTTCAGATTTCCTCAGGAATTCTCTATAATGAATGTAACATTTTACTGACTCTACATCACCAATAGGGATGCTTAGACCAGGTGACTGAGTAAACCCACTAGCAAAAATTCCCCATAGTGATTAAGTTTCCAAAATAGCCTATTGTCTAGTCCATGGTGAGCTGTACAGATAAATACAATGACCTTAAATTTCCAGGTATGTGCCACTATTACCCCAATATTCCTTCCCTAGGGAAAATCAATATCTTTAATCAAAGAAGAAAAAAAAATATGAGGAAAAAAAAACCCCAAGATGCCTAAGTTGAAATTTGCCTTGCAGTGCTGGCCCTGTTAGCCCAATTCCCAGCTCTGAGAGCCTCACGCTGATGTGAATCACAGCCCTCAGAAGAGCAAACCACGAGCACTAGAAAGGATTAGAGTTCTCAGCCATCAAGCTAGCTTCAAGGTTTTTCATTCCCCATTATTTTTATATTTGATAGCACGCTTAAATTAAATACTTGGAAGATTACATTTCTCTAACTACGCAGTGAGCAAACAGGTTCTGCAGTCAAGCCGTTCTTTCACCCGAGAACATTTATCTGTAAAAGGTAGCACATTTCCTTGGACGGCAGCCATTCCTGGCAGCAGATCTCAGCACTCAGTAGGAAACCTATGTCTTTGAGTTCTGAACTAGTCCATACTGGAATTAAAACACAACACTAACAGTCAGAATCAGTTGTTCTTGGTGGGCAAGTGTTTTATAACTGCATGGGGATATAAGAGCAGAGCTTCGAGTTTAAATCCTTTTTTAGAAAATGCTGTGATTAACTGCATGACTTCACTTATTGTTAAGGTAACAGATGGAAGTGCCACAGTGAAATATTTCCTTTTTATTTACAAACAATAGAAAGTCTTTCTGCTGATAGGAATTAAAACATTACAGAAGCATTGGTTCCACAAGCTTAAATTCTTTCATGCTACCACATGCATTTTTCATGGAAAGTCAACATCTTTAACATTTTTGCACTGTCTGAATTTATCATCCATAACTTTTTTGTGATTCCTGTTCAAATGAGTTTGCTTCTTTAGAAAGAATTATGTACCTACAGTATAATGAGCTAATTAACTAAAGAACAAAAGGTGCCTTCTGTTATATGTGAGACATAAGTAGCTTCCAGACAGAGGCAACACATTCTTTATTTTTAAAGGCAATCCGTATTGCTGATTTTGATGTCAGACACCCTGTATCATTTTGTACAGTGCCACAAAAGGACTGATAAAACATTAAAATGAAAATTGGCTTTAAAAAAACCCATGTGCCACATCTTACCACCAGTATTATGAATTTTGAGAGGTTTGTAAAAGATGTGCACTTTGATCAATTGCAGGGTTCCTAAGAAAAAAATCACTTTTATGCTCTTTGACTGGCAATAGCACTGAGCAATGGACAAAACTGACAGAAAGAGACAGAAGCTGCATAAACAAAATAAGGCAGGGATTTTATTAAATATTAATTCTATTAATTCACAGCAAAAATCTTTGCTTATTATGGTATATTAAAAATATATATTCTTTATTCTAAATCATTTCTCCACAGACACAGTACAACTTGTCAATGCCTGTAAAGATCTCTTAGCTTGCTAGAAATGCCTCAAGCACAAAGAGCAGTAAAATATTTTTAACACTGTAGACTTAGATCTCACCACATTTAACAAAATATATTAAAATAATGATCTATAACATGGTTACAAGTGAATGGTAAAGAATACATTTACTTTTAACCAGTAATAATTGTCATCGTACGATTGAAAGACCTCAAAAGAATTAAAAATGCTATGCAATGAAAGCTGGCAGATTCTGCAAGCTGTTGTAAGAGAGCACTACCTGTGTCCAGTGCTCCCAAATTGGTACATGGAGCAGAATGATGCTGGAAGTACACTTCTGCATACACGCAACAGAAACCCCTTCTTATTCCAGGGTCCTATAGGAGTTGTAATAATAATTTCACTGTCAGTACACAAGTTGTGTGGATTAGAGTTGAGGACCCAGCAGCCACCACTCCAACACCCATGGCTTCCCAGGTGCTTTGTACAGCTTCTGTATGAGGCAGAGGGTTTGGGGCTGGTCTTCATCTCAGCCCAAAGAACTGCAAAGAGCTGCACAGCAAATTCACAGTAAGTATCAGACTTCTGTGATAGAAGTCTGATACTTACTGTGAACACCATTTCTTTCTCTTCTAGGTGTCTCCAGAAAACAGCGAAATAAGCAAGCTTTCTACTTTAGGGAGATTCATCTCTAGACACATATTCCTGTTAAATCTGATTTCTATACTTGCATCATCAAACATCTAAACAGATCCTATATATTCAACAGGATACATACTCATGGAATAAAATTTTGTTAATAAAACCTCACAGCTTTATGTGTGCTATCTGCCTATGTTATGAGAGCAAAAGGATTGGACACCTCTTACACGTAGTTTCATAGCATTTTCTCTTTTTAAAGGTGTCCTGCAAAAGGCATCTGAGCAGCATGCACAGAGGCATTTGATTATCAGCTGTATGATGGGCATATGCTATCGGAGTTAAAAAGTTGCTGCTGTAAAAAGGCAGATATCCACCATTTTCATCTTAATTTAATTTCTGTTTGAATGGACACTAAAATGGCGATTAATACATACCATTAGAAGACCTTCCTGCCATCATTAATAATCTCTTGCCTTCTTGTGGACACTCAGTCACTTGGGGCAACACAAGTGCACACACACAGAACCCGAAACTCCCTTCCCAGCGGCATCTAAGTTTCACAAAAGTTCTTATCCAAAGGTCAGCTGCCAATCGGTATGTACATATATACACACATGGGTCCTTGGTGGGAATAAATTCCAAGCTAGTTGGCTACAAGAGCATATAGATACTACTACTTGAGGTAAAGAAGAATAAATCTTTTTTCTTTGTTCTTTTGTCCTTCCTAGAAAATGGGATGCCTATACATCTTGAGATGCTGTATGGCCCAGCAATAAATAATGGCACATAAAAGATGGAGATAAATTTTCATTACAATATCTAAAAATCTTTAAAATGCCTCTGTATAGCAGTCTCCAATCTCTGTTATAACTTGACCTTCAGGCTTTCAAATAGCTCTTACTATCAAGTAAAGCAATAAAGGAGGAGGCTTTGAGGAGTAACCACAAAGTGATGAATCTGCCTTGCTTGAAAATCACCAACACCCTCTTCATTTTTACAAAATCACCTATAGGAGATCTTGCTTAGCTGACAAACACATTACAAAAAGAGCTTAATGACATTTCCTCACTAAACTGGAACTGCTCTGTTTTTGAAAGGAGAAGCTGCACAACCCTTCAGAAGAGTGAAAAGGTTGAAATGGATAGCTATGAAAATCCCAAAGACTGAAGAAACAGGCAAAGTGCATCTGCATTGGATCTGAGGCCATTCCTTTAAAAAAAATTAAGATGTTCTGTATTAGAAAATTTCAAATTTATTGGTAATTTTACAAATATTTCAAATTACAAATTAGAAGCTATTTCCCTTTCTCAAAGAAGCTACAAAGTGGTGAAGGCTCTTTCTAGCAATGTTATATCCCACGCAGATTTTTCCAGGCAGCAGTCTGACTCTTCTGCTGCCTTCATCCTCTAGCAGGCCCAAAGTCAGAGAGCTCTGGTTTGGGATCACTGTTAGAGAGTGATGTCTGCTCTTCAAAAAGGAAAGAAAAAAAGAAAAACATTCCATAAAGTTGTCAAAAAATGAAGTCTGTCAATATCTTGGCTCTTATGGCTTCATCATGCTCTCAGTGGTTTCTGCAGTTTTGCAATAAAACTGAGAAGATGCCTGCTCCCTTGAAAAAATTGAAATTTCCAAAAATTATTTCACTTAGTAAAGTTGACATGTTTTCACACTTTTCTACTGTACAATACTTGTAAAAATACAAAATAAGCAAAACCAGTAATCTCTTTCTTCTCAACGGATTCATTATGATTTTCAGTTATAATTTTCCAACTGTACTAATATGCATATCATAAAAAAGGCTGATGCTGCTTTCACTTGGGTAGATTAGAAACAGCTATACCATAGTCATTGAACAGAAATATTATATGAAAAAATAATCAGAATCATAAACATTAATAACCCTGATTAAAAATCTGTCATTATTTGCACTGCCACACTTATGTTTAGGGCATATGAAAGTGTACATTTTTACATGCCAAATTATCTGAGAAATTAACATAATGGTTCATTCCTCAGGAAAATAAATAGCTGATAGGTTGTTAAATTTATTACAGATTTCAGTATACAGATTTTTTTGTTAAATTAAGGGATAAGGTAAAGTTCCTTGAAACAGAGTATAACTTACTTAATAAGAAAAAAATATTACCCATAACAATATTAAAAAACATCTAATTACATATTGGCAGCAGCAGCATATCACAGAAATTGATCACAGATTATTAATTTTAATAATCAGCAATGATTCTAACCCATTTAATGAATTGCTTAGTAGTAGATCTAAAAGAGGTTTAATCCATGTTGCAACTACTTGAAAAATAAACCCAACAGTACTATAATTTGATATGACAGTCAGGACTGCAAGTGTAGGATCATTAACACTTCACAGGTTATACCCTGAAGTAAATCTTACAAGAAGTTCACATAAATAAGGACAGATTTACACAATTATGTAGTTATAAGTATCACTGCATTTCTAACCATAAGTGAGTTCCTCTCAATTTGCTATTCATTTGACTTTGATATGCATAAAAACCGCAATCCAACAGAAAACAAGTCAACTCATTTTTCCTTTTTTCTTATTTGGTTTCAGGACATTTATATATCAGGTAGAGGTATATGAACCCAGACAGTTTCATCTAAGAGAATTTTTGCTTGTGAAAGAATTCAGAAAAGTTTCATTTGTTCCACTTAGGTTTGCATTTTTGCCTATTGTTTGACTGGAATTCTATAAAAGACTTACAAGGAGTTAAAGAAAAGTTAAATTTGGCAAATACAAGACTCCTCTCGGAAAAAAAAAAAAAAAAAAAAGAAGAAAGTGCTGAAAATAATGATAACAAAAAAAATTAGATAATCCCTGTGGTGGATACATCAATATTTTGTAACTCTTTTAAAATAAAAAATGCAAAGACAAGGGAGTTCTCTACTTTGTAAGGGAATTCTTCATTGGTATTTGAAACTGTACAAGTCAAAAATAAAACTGTAGCACACGACACTGATCAAACACATTAGCTTGTGAAATTTCTCACCTCTGTGGAACCACTGATGACATTGTTTAGCTTTTTATCAGATAGGGAGTAAAGGGGAACTGGGAATGTATTGTTTCAGAAGATTATAAATAACTCTACATTAAAGACGTATAGCCTTGAAAGATGGTTATTTCTTTTTTTTTTAGTAACCTAGCAGGTTTTAATTTTTGTAGGTAAAGAATTTTCAGATTGCAACAAACACAATGTATCTGCCAGTCAACCTGTATTGTTTAGTCCTAAAATACTCCCAGATGACTAATGTAACTATTGGTATGAAGGTCCTATGTTCCTCTGCTACTTACCTGGGGAACTCTACCCTAAAATCAGAAATGCAGCTAAAGATCACATTTAAAGGGAAAAAAAAAAAAGAAATAAGTAAGTGACCATTTGGTAACAGCATCTCTGCTGGTTAGTTACAATCAAGTCTTGAAAAAGTAGACTGAACTTCATGCTTGATTTTAAAATGTGACCAGTGGATATACTTATATAACAGAAACCCCCAACGTGTTTATAGAGGTAGGAAATTGGTCTTTGTTTATGAAAGCAAGAAAAAATTATCAACACTGCAACATCCCTGAAAAAAAGAATTTCACAGTATTTTATACAAAATACAAGTAACTTCTTTTCAAAGAATTGTGCCCTGTGAAAAACTGTTCTATTAAATGTGTAGATTAAGTCAGTCATCGGGCAAAGGCCCAATGCAGTGAAAATGTCAGAGCAGTTTTTACTGCTGAATGGCTACTGAGACCCAACCCCCACAATGTAACATTTGTCCTTCAATAAACCCGGACAGCTTCAGGACTACTCCATGTTTGCTAGTAAGCTGGAAAGGTACTTTTAACAGTGGATATCACCACTGTTTTACAGATGAGACGAACCAACCTATTTTCTTTCATCTCTTTCTCACTAATATGCCACTCTCCCTGATGAACATACTCATTCATTCTGGAAAACACCTGATGACTCAATGTTAATATTATGTACAAGGTACACATGTCTCTTCTAGAATGAAGAAATCTTACATTTTTGGGAAATTTATAAAAAGCACAAAATTCTGAAGAGTGTTGAGTTTATGATGATAATCAAGGATTTTCATTACTTCATTAAAATTATGCAGCATTTTATATCAGATTCTTTAAGTTTGTTAGTTTTGCTAAATGTTACTACTGGCAGTCAATTGATGAAAATATTACAGTACTTCTACCTTCATAATTGAGTTTTCCAGTTCCCAAAATTAAATCTTCAGTCTTTGAATCAACTCCATGAAATGTAGATGGGAAGTTTCAGCTCACAAGATGTTAAATAATCAAGATTTCAAATAATTTAAATGACTCCATTCTTTCTTGAAAAGTTCACAATGGTGTTGACTTGGTCAGACTCAGACTTTGAGAACTAGTAGATTTCTTATTTTCTTCTGAATACACACGTGTAAGTCGTATTTAACATAGCTGTTTTAATTTTTGTGGTTATCACCATTCTGAACTATTTGAGTTTACTCAATTTTTTTTAACACAGCTTTTTCTTATAAAATATTAAAGGTGCTAATTTCTCAAAACTGTTACATGTTAAACTGTGAGATAACACATCCTTTGCAAAGCATGTTTGGTTAGCATGTCTCTCCTTGAAAATGGCATTCTCCATGAAACTCCAAATTAGTATCCTTTATTCTAAAGATAATTTGCCACAAACATTAATTTCATTGATGAAAAGTTCCTACTCTCTTTTCAATGTTCCCCTTCAAATCCACCTGGCTATCTACAGTAAGTTATTTGGACAATATCGTACAATTCAAAAAAAATGTTCTCTCCTGTCAGACATTTTTATTAATTGTAATTGAAAGTTATTTACTTTTACATTCTGCATTCAGACAGCTCACATTAAGTGCAAATTGGTACAGTACACGAAACTATTTAAATATTGCTTTCAACTTTTTTGAGCCTTTTGTTTTACCAGACTTCTGTGTTACTTCACTATGCAATTTACTGAAGGCTAGTAATTATTAGGACATGTGGTAGGCGTTTATCACCAGTAACATCACACAACCCACTCTATGATCAAGATACAATAGGGCAAATGGTACAATTAAAGGCATATTCTATGGTGCATAACAATAGAAGCCTTGTGACATGGCAAGATTAAGAAAAGACTCAAACATCTTTAAAACTACTCATTACCACCAGTTAAAATGTGCATGTCTGACCTTTATGGTAATCAGTAGTACTCCACTTGTGCACTATAGAGCTAAATAAGCTTTATTTTAGAGACACAGAATTCTTTGCAGCGACCTGCAGTTAACTTAGCTGATCTCAGAGCTGATGCTTACAATGAATCAAGCCATCAGTGGTCATAATGATAGGCCATCATCTTTATCAACCAGTTTATGATGACAGGCAGAAAACAGTACTGTAGATTTTCCTGCCAAGTGGAGTAGTATTTAAATGTTGACTGCTACATACATCAGATTAACAAGGTTGCAAAGTTACAGAGAAGCCCATTCCCTGAGGTGCAGATTCACCCTGTGGTGCTATTATACAATAAGGTATATCAAAGATAATTGCTTAGTTTATTATCCTGTTGTCTTTTATGTCAGCCCCTAATTGCGAATTCAGAAGCCTCTTGATCTCTCAGTTCCTTATGGACCTGTTATTAACCCCATTCATTTTAATTAGGATTTATTATTATTTTTATTATTAAAGTGCAGAATTTTTTAAAATAGATGTTTCCAAGTAACCCACAATTCCTTCATCTGGCTTCAGTAAAAGAGAGATTGATGGGATATTCAGATATTCATTGTAAATACATGTCTTTCAAGCTCCTTTTCCATCCTCTGACAAAATTCGGCATATCAAGATTCAGAATTTGTTACCTAGAGATTACTTTAATATTTGATTAAAGAGATCATAAACATGCAAAGATTTCTGTGGTGAAACCAGATTATTATAGTTCTGTATTCTATCTGATTTTATAGAACCATGTCAACAAGAAAGTGCAAGGTGGCTATGTCACCTTGTGGTTGTCTTCCTCACAGCCCTGAAGTATGGTGGTCAAGCTTCTGCAGTTCTTGTCCTGCACTTGCAGGGAACAATTTAAGCACATTCCCATAAAATACCACATGAAACCTACAGAACCTAGAAACAGTTAAAAAAACTATGGTCTGGCTAGTACAGATAAGTAGTCATTCATAATTCCTCCTAATGTATACAATATTAATCTGTATGTACCTAGAAAATCTGACTACTTCCTATACTTCAAAGTCATTGCCTTTGCTACGAGACCTAGAAAGTGCTTCAGGATTCATTATGACATGTGGAATATATAAGCAATAAGGCATGACAGGGAGTGTGGTTATCATAAGATAATCACACCCCTGGGTCATTACAAAGCATGAGGTGCAGCCGAGCACCTCTCATTCCCCCTGGGGTGTGATTATATCATGATAAGCACACTTCATGCAGTTACCTTATTGCTTTTATAAAAAGTCTTTGTTGGGAAGAAAAACTGTATTTTTTACTTAAAGATGATAAAGTTGGCAGTTTACAATGTTGAGAAGTACTTTCTGCTAAGCTCAATGGTTTATATGTATTAATCTACTCCTTTAGAATATGCATCTGCCAAAGCTGATCCGAACTCATCAATCAAAGGGGGTTTCCATAATTCAGCATGTGTTCAAATGATCTGGCTGAAAAGAACATCTGCAGCTCTCAGACAATCCCATAGCCATTGACTGCTCACTGGACACTGTTTTTTTTTCAAAAGAAAGAAAGAAAGAAAGAAAGAAAGAAAGAAAGAAAGAAAGAAAGAACGAACACAAAAAAAAACAACAATAAAAAAACCCCAAAAAACCCCAAAAAGAAGACAACAAACTAAGTCGCTTAACTGAAAGAAATTAAATGATGTCTTAAACACATACATTTCAAGTAAAAGGTAGGCTTCAGTAACTGGAAAAGCCTACAAAACCTGCAAAACAAGAAAAAGTTTCTAACTTGCTTTTGCCCCTGGTAGATGTTCTCCAACAAATTAAGGGTGACAACTTAATTTAGGGTCCTAGATAAACTACAAAATCCCACTGCTGTCATTCAGATTGTAGCCTAAGGGGTCTAATGTGATCTTTTGGATTTACAAACACCTGCCTTGGATTATGCCATATGTCTTCTTAGTGGCTCCAGGGGTGTATGCTCTGTCCAGTATTCGGCTCATTTTGTGCTTTAAGAATGCATAACTGCACACAGGATATGAAGGTTTGCATCCATTTACAATTTATCAAGTGTGATGGCCATGTTCTGATTTCAGAGGCATTCAATGGTCTGGAAAGGGGCATATGTATGGGCTGAATTTGGCCCTGGGCCATTTATGAATATAGGTAACACTTTTCACCTAACATGAGCAAGTCACAAATTCAACTGTTTAATTTAAATAGGTCCTTGTCACCGTATCTTCCAGATTTAAGAGGCAGGGTTAGGAACACTGTCAGTATCCTAGATGAAAAAGAAAAATTCCACTAGCCTTCTATCTTCCAATATTTGGTTTGACACAGTGCTCTCGCTACACAAAGATGCATAAAATCTTGCTTCTTCCAACAACAATTTGAACTCTACCATTTTTTCTTTCCATTTTAATCATATAGAGGCACAAGATTTTTAGATACTTATTTGATTTTTTTCTTTTAAATGTTGCCAGTTTCTCTTTCAACTGGAAATTTGTTTCTTAATAGAGAATATTATTTTAAAGTTGTTACCTATAGTTTGTATAAAATATTTTATATAAGTAGCTTGTACATTACAATTATTCTCCAAAAAGGGAAATTGTATTCAAAGATATATTTCTGAAGCTTTTCCTTAGAAGTCTATAGATTTATGACAAAGAATCTGTCCTTCAAATAACAATGATACTAATTATAAGTTAATTTAATAATAACAGAAAGCAATAGAGAAATAACAAGTGAGGATGTAACATGAGAATATAAAGCTAGTAATTTTTTTGCTAACTTTAGCATTTTTCAGATGACAATTTTTTTTCATAATAAATTTGTTATTCGATGAGATTCACAAATTCACAAATTCCTTATCTAGAAGAGATGGGTTGAAAGTGAGTTGTGAAGAAATAAACTTCAATTCCTTTGTTCTTAAAGCATTCTTAAAGATTTCATCTAGTAAAATTACTATTTGATGGCTCCTAAAAGCATTCCTAGTATTTTATAACTGTATAGGTACTAACATACACATATAGACCTCTGCCAATATATTTGTGTTCAACAAATAAAATTTTCTTCAAAAACTCTACTTCAAATTTTAGCTGAATCTTTCATTAATTAAATGAGAGCCTGTGTATGCAAGGATTACCAACCTCAACCAGATTGATTTTCCAGTTTATTTGAAGCTCTGCATACATGATGCTTGTGTATGCAGAGTCAACCTTAATTCTGCTACTGTCTAATTTAAGAGTATTTTACTTATGGATTATCATTCTTGTAATATAGAGCTATTGTATATGGTATAAAATATCTTGGTTCCACACCACAGTTAATTATTCATAACAGTATCATCAAGCACTTTTTGATAAATTACTGGATAGAGAGAATGGGATGTAGAAGGAAAATCAGGAAGTTGGAATTCGGGAAGAAATATAGTTTGTGTTAATGAAGTACTATATAAAATAAATGCACTAGAGGTGAAATTTATTTATTAATGCACTTCTACATATCCAATTTGTTCAGGTCCTGATCTGCAGTGAGGACTTTCCATAGAGGGATGAAAAGACTAGTATTACATAGCATAAATGGAGGTACATGCAAGTAACTCTCAATGGACAGATGACTGCCAGCTTGAAAAAACTAAGCATTAGGATGCATTTGCCCAACAGATTTCCAGCACTTTCTGCATAAAAGCATCGATGGGTATTACCATATTTAAAACCTGTTCATTCCCTGGACTGGTAACCATGGCTACACTTGCCCGGATTTTCTCTTCTCTGCAGTTGGAGTCCAGAGCAGCAGGGGTAAGTAGGCTTAGAAGTGGCTAGTAATGGATAGTCAGGGCAACCTTATTCCAAGGAGTCAAGGGAAGACTGGTCAGCTAGAAAGAATTTAGCAGGAACACAGGAAATGTCCTACTAGATAATAGCTTCTGAACAATTCCCTTCATTTACTGCATTAATTGCTACCTGGCGCTAGTCAGCACTACCTGCCTCCTCAGGAAGCAGGGCAAAAAACTCCACTTTAGTCAAAAAGCAGACCATCTGTACCCAGGAAACTGGCCTCTCTATTCCAAATAGTTGAAGATGGGAATGAAGTCTGAATCTGAAGGGTTTGTATCCTTTTCAAGACTGCTTTTTTCTGATGTGTGAGGTTTTAGTTTTGGGTGTGTTTTTTCTTCTTTCAGGATTAACTGGTATTAAGTCTGGACACATTTGTTATTCACATAAATTTCCATCCCTTACTGGAATTCTTTTAAACTTATGACCTCCCTGACATCAAGGGGAAAATCAGTTCCTTAGTCTAATCCATGTGTGAAGACATATTTGTGTTTATTAGATTTGAATTCACTGTTGTTTAGTTTTGAGCATCCTTCTGCTTTGCAAGACTAGAACAGACCACCCTCATCTTCCTTGTTGTTTTATCTGATGCTAAATTGTTCTTTCTTATTCTCTTCTCTAAGTAAACAACACTAAATTCCCACTGAACAGTTTTAAGATGCCCCTCTTGTTTCTCAGCACCTTTTCCCTCCTCTCGTATAGGTCAACAGCTCTACCCAGTGTTTTGAATGAAGTCATATCTTCATTTCATGTAATGTCACTAGAAGGTTTTCATTCATTCTCGATCTTGTTAACATATGAATATTTTCTTCCCTTTTTTTAAAAAAACACACACTGAGTAGACAACTTCCCTGACCTGTCCATAAAGTATTCAGGGTTTCCAAAATGATGTTTATTGAAATTTGTCTGCTATGCTGTTTCCTACCATCTGCTTTAAATAGGTCCTCTTGAAATTCCTCACAAGCTTTACCAATTTTCTGCAAAGTTTGATTCCTTGCTTTACACTACCCCTGAGGCAATCACATCCTGATTCTATAGCAATCCTCTGTTCATTTATAATATATTTTAAAATGTAATTTATTAATAACTATATTACATAATACAGGACCACAGATTAATCCATGAATCCATTGCTAATCTCTTTTATGGAAAAAATCATTTTTTTTACTAAACCAATTCTTGTCTGTCATCCAACACCTACTTAGAGATCCTAACAGTCTACCTCAACTTAGGCTTTTAAAATACAGAATTTAGAATATAAAATTTTGTTCTTCTTTTCAAATATCTTCAACAAATTCTAAAAAATTAGTGAAATAGTTTTGCATTGTAAAGCTTGCCCTACTAAAAACTGTTTATTCTTCCAGTGACTTTGTAACACTTTTCTAAATTTTGCCAACTGATTGTGTTCATGCAGCTTTTACTGGCTGTTAATTTTCTTTCTAAACACAAATATAACATTTGATGCCTTTCAAACTTTAGTCCCATAGTTGTTTCCTAATGAGAATAACAGACAACATATTCACTAGTCACTTGGCCAGTTCATATATGAACTCTCTCCAACCTTAAAGGATTCCTCCAAATACAAGGCATGGCATTCTCACATGTTCTGGGCCAACTTCAGGTCTGCAAGGTCTTTACAGGTTTCACATTTTCTGTTAGGTGAGACACCTGGTTCCCCATAAGGAATGCAAGTAGTTGGAATAAAATGTCTAGATCAATTAAATACTTCTGTACCAAACAATAACAGGATTCATGCACTAAGAAACAATTATTTAATAAACCTAAAAATAAAGTAATTTTACTAGTTTGAACCAAAACTATATGGTGAGAGCCCATTGTTGCCCACTATTCCTCTCAGTTACAGAGCCCAGAGTCACTCTGCCTCAACAGCAATGTGTCTGTGAGCAAAATTATCTTTTTTCTTCTCACAGACACAGTGTTGGTGACATATAAAATATATTAAGATTGGAACAGAATTGTAATTAGGATAAATATTTGATGTCCAATGTGCTATCATGCTAATATAGATGGGGAAGACACAGATTTGTACATAGGTAGTATATTGTTGCTGTAGTCTTCTTATACTTCTGCTATATTTTATACTTCTGCTATATTTTTAAAGATCAAACAAATAAGAAACATGGACTGAAGCAGGCAATATCAAAACAGCTTTACCTGAGCAGAGTTGCTAAGAGAGCTTTTCAGAAAATGGAAGCAGTAAAGCAAATAGTTACACCTCAGGAACAATACAGTATTGCAATCTACTGGTAATGATAGAATTAGGCTCAGCAGAAAAAAATAAATCATACTTTTTAACTGAGATCTGGTCTACACAGAACATATAGGGGATGATTATAGGGGATGATGTGGAAAACACTAAGAGGCCATGAAAGATCCTGTAATTCTAAGTCTAATCTGTTGTATCTTGCTTCAGTTTCAAAAACTGAGTCCTATTTCTCTCACTCAATTCCAGTTCAGTCTGGCATTCTGTATGCAGTCAAAAATTCCCCTTAAACTAATAACAGCTTCACCTAGATGTGAAGCAAAGGTCTAGTAAACAAGGGAAGAGTATTTTGTTTTATGAATATAGATATTTTAGCAAAAACATATATATCTGCTTTAGCGTATCCATAATTATAAAGCCTTAATAACAATTATATATAAGAAAATTGCAGAAGTGTTATTAGTGGCAATTTTAAAGGCAAAAACCTGCAAAATAAAAGAATATAGATTTCTCTTTTCACAGGAATTTACAGTACTCATCAACTTGTATAGTTCACATTAGCATCCAGTGACATTGCTTTGTCTGTATATATTTCTAGCTGTCAACAGAATGTCCTGAGGCAATCGCATCCTGATTCTATAGCTATCTTCTATTCTTTTATAATACACAAGGGTCTAATTTTCCATCAGCAAAGCATGAAATCATGTAAGAATGCCACATAACCAGCATGTGCAAACAAGTAGCACTTTTTCTACACATAAAAATGCTTCATAAAATAACAAATAAATTAAATCTTCTTGTTCAAGTAAAGCACTTGAAAACTGAGACCTTTTTTGGAAATTAGAGTTTTCAATGCAGAAACAGCCACGCCACACTGTTCCTCTAAACACATGCATTACCTCGCAGCATTATTTTGTGCAGTAAAATCATTTCACTCGGGCTGATGGTGGAGCTCTCCATTTCCTGTAAAAACAATACAGTTGCAAACATCAGGCATATTAATTAAATTAACATAAATATTAAACAGCTAGCAAGCTAACAAAAGAAGCATGCTTCAATTTGATGATGCCAGCTTTTTTGTTCCAAGAGTAGCAGCTTCGGCCTGTGTGGGTTCCTATAAAGTACTTTGAACTGAATTCACTGGAGCAGAATGGGTACAGTGATTGTCATTTGCCACTTCCAACATGTTTCTGTGGAGCAGCCAGAGAAAACACTAAGGCTCGGCAATTAGACAATTTTAAAATGTACCAAAATGTATGTGCAAAATATATCTGCAGACTCAACCTCCCTATCTGGAACATACGGCTAGTTCTGCAGCACGGTCTGCCACCACCAATGACCTCCTTAAGCAGCTTGTGTTTGCAGTATACTTGAACCATATTCACGACATATGTCTTCCTTGTTTGAAGAACCACAAAGGTCAGTTTAGCCTCAATGTATTGACTACAATTGCCAAAATCACATTCTTCCTCTTTGCTTCTCATATTTCTACAACTTCAGGGGATTTTTAACACCCTTCTCTACATAATGTAGAGTTTATTTAGCACATGGCTTTCAGATGTCTGGCTGCAAACTAACCTGTTGTAATTTAAGGCAAACATGTTTTGAATAAAATATCTAGTGCTTTTAATCTCTACTGCATCTAGTACAATGGGAGCTTTCAGAATAAACGGATTTTCCAGGACGAAGAAGACCACATACTTTCTCCTCCTGAAAAGGACTGACCTAGAATTTATTTGTATGATTTTCAATAAATTTGCTTTTGTCAGCTCCTCCCCATTACAGGAATACCTTTGAGAAATAAGCATGTGACAAAGTCAGAAGGCACACATTTGTTTTTCCAATACACTCTTGTTTATGGAAACGTTTCCTAAATATTATGAAGTAAAACAGGCATGATTTTATTTGCCTTTTAAATTCAAGGAGATAGGAGCAAGGATAATTGTTGCCAAAGCATATCAAATGTGACTGCCGTGCTCAGTGATGACTCACTGCAAGAAAACATCATGAGGCTTGCAGGGGAAAGTCCCGATCCCCCTCCACAGCTGGGGCAGCCCTGCCCACACTGGAACTAACGAGTGTGTGAGATTCTTGGCCCACACAAGTGCAAGGATCAGCTCAGAAATAAATCCTACAGTGCAGGAGTATTGAGAGTTGGCATCACCACAACCAGGACTAAGCACTCGTTAATCAGGAACAGTTTTTCAGCAAGTTTTCACTGTTAACTGGTCCACAGAGGCCAAAGGAAAAAGACCATCTGCAACACCTGAAAGTCTGTCCCTCCAATGTTCCTCTCCTTAACAATGGAATGAAAAGAAATAATTATGTAGCAGACAAATACCTTTCATGAAAAAGAACCTGTGGTACTACAGGAGATGAGACATGGAAGGATGAAAAGTTCAGCTACTGTGCCTGCGGTCCACTTACCTGAGATCTAGGTGAAATCCTGGAAAGGTGGCAATGCATGATGTCTCCTCTAAGAAGCACAGTCACACTCTAACTTACATGTTAGCTATATATATCTTGTCAGCAACAACAGCAAACATAATCTTCCTTTGGCCAGATCAACAAGAAAATCAGAAAACTTGTGGTAGCAGCAAGTTGGAGAAAACAAGACAAAGGCAATATGTTCACTTACGCAATCCTGCTTGTACTGTATTTCTGTGGTTTATCAGCCTTGAATGATTTTCTGTCACTCCTTAGATTGTGTTATGGGGTATGCAGGGTCAGAATATGCTACTTTTCAGAAGCCAGGGTTTCATATCTCTCTGCCATACCTTCTGCAACTAATAAGAAGATGGTGTTCTTAAAACTACATAATCAAACTTAACATTTCTTATTTAGTATACATTGCATATGATGACTCAAATGGGTGCAGATCTTATTTACACTGCTGCATGTACTGTGGTGGTGTCAAGTGCCCAGTTGTGCTTTAAGGCAAGCAGCCAGACCCACTTTGTATATTTTATATAATCCATGTGTTACACTAAGATTCTGCATATTCTAAACTTTCATATAATTTTTTTCCTATGAAAAGAAAAATATTGTTTCTAGCTTTCATAGTTGTGAAGAAAACCTGCAATTGCTAACACACTGTAAACGGGTGCAGTGCCTAAGGCTGGAAACAGATGGAAAACTGGGCTCAGGAACGTGACAACTCTAGTTCTTTTTCTAAGCTGCCTTGATGTTGATATTAAAACCTAATGATGTCACTTTAAAACTTAACGCTATGTATTTTGGTGAACATTAAATAGATAGGCAAGGAAAAGTATTGGAATTAAGTCCTCATAAGTCATAATGGGAAGCAGAAGAAATACAGGCTGGAAAAGGGGAAAAACCCCTAATATTGCAGAAACACTACAGTTTATGAAATACATGAGGAGCAAATAAGAAATTGATTATACATTTAAGAAAAATTAAAAGAATGGCAGGATTAGAAAATACTACAATGAAGGGAAACAGTGGCCATAAGTTTATATCTCAATAAGAAGTGGCATAGATAAGCACATTCTTTTGAAACCTAAAGTATCCTATTTTTATTATTTTTTTTGTTGAAATCAGCTATTTTGACAATTTTCAGTAAATGGGTACCTGAAAGAGTAGCGAGTGTGAGTGTGAATAAGTGAGAGTGAGAAAGAGAATGAATAAGCTCACCCCAAAAATTCTAATGAACTGTAAAGATAGCTTCAGCTTTTTCTGTAGAAGGAGCTGCACAGCTTGGTAAGAGTGTATTTGTAGAGTGACACCACTGATGTTGAGGAATCAACATCAAAATGTATGTGGTTTGAGGTTTTTTTACTCTGGCTGGTTGCAATGGGGTCCCAGAGCCTCGATGCCCACTGGCAGGTGGAGAACACCAATTCCAGCATTTCTTGTCTCAAAGGAACAGAGACTGTGATCCCCAAGATACTCCACAAAGTGGATGAAAGCTCAGTAAGAGAGGATTATTAGGAAATTTTCCCTTGAACTCAACTAAAACACCAAAGTAGATGCACCTTGATTTGCTTGTGTAAAATCACACATCTCTACCAAAAGCTGGGTGAGAAGGAGGGACCGCTGCATGTGCTGTGTGTTTCCCTGCTGTGCAACTACCAACCAGCTCTTCCAATATGCTCTTTCCCAGCTGTGAAACTACTGGAAGAACTCCAAAAAAGGTGCCTAACCAGTTCGTTCAAATCCTCCTGGGATGAGACTGGAGTGTAACTGTATGCAAGTGCTCCCCACCTTGCTGCAGCTTGGCTGGCTATAGCTGTGTAGCCCCAAAACACCAAAAGCACATGGTTACGCTATGTGTTCCCTCTTCTTTCACTTAACATACCGTGTTTTTACCCTCACGTCAATATATTTATTCTGGATACATTACTACACCTACGATAGCCTTTGCACTTCCACAAGAGCTACCTGGCAGTTGAGAACTGGGGTTGCTGATACTGGATCTCCTTCCATCTCTTTTCTTCTCACAACTTTGTCTTTTTTCTCGTCTGCTGGATGCACCGTCCTGGCAACAAGCCAGCACAAAGAGCAGCAGGGGAGTAAGACAAGTTTTCCCCCTCAATTAGCACTGAAAGTTTCCCCAAGGTAAGGGAAACCACAGTGAAACATTATTAGATCCAACGCCCCATTTGTTTCTGTATCTGTATTACAGATAGATAGAATTTGGGATCAGAGGGGTAGGTATACAAGTGCAATGCAAAATGCTTGACAGGTACGCAGGATTTTGAGTGTCAGGGTTAGCTCCCTCTCACAAGACTTCCTCAGCAGCATCCAGCATGAAGGGATATGATCTGCTCACCCGATGTCACCGTTTGGGCTAGGTTGGCCAATGACAAGACAACAGATGCTCTCCCCCCAACTCTCACTCCAAAGAGAGGAAGAAAAGAGATACAGAGATTTCCAAGTTTAGGAAAAAACCTACACTACTTTAATGAAATATTAATAATAAAAAAGGAATAAAGAAATTGATAGAATATATATAAATATATACAAAACCATGTCAAGCTCCCAGGGATTTGTCACTAGCAAAGTTCCAGACTGGTTTCAGTGATGAATGGGAACTGGATTCAGATCTTGATTTAGGAACCCACATACTAGAACCAAAGGTAGATAAACTGACAGGGTCCTCCTCAGAGGTCAGTCACTGAAGAAAGAGATCCACTAAAAATACCAAGCCATTGAAAAAGATATGAAACTCTTTCCTCCCTCAGCTTTTCTACTGAGCATGGCAAATAGAATAGAATACCCAATTGGTGAGTTTGGGTCACCTGACCTGTCCCCGCCTCCCCAAAGGTGCAACCCCTCCATGGAGTAAACAACCAAGTCAACAGACACTGGTTGCCGCAGGAACGAGCATGAGCAAGGGCCGCTCTCTGATCCACCCCAAAGACAGAAAATGTGCTGCAATTAGAGGAGTAGGACTAGAAAGGGAGTGAGAGTACGATTAGATTCCCAAAAGAGCTGAAAGATTATAGTCCTGGTTCTTCATCTCAGTAGAGTATGCTCACATCCCTACCTCTCCAGAAGCCCCACTGCACACAGCTTGTGGTTTTGTGGGAGAAGAATTAACTTCTCCTGTACATTTACTCAGATTCTGTTTACTCAAACCATTTGTGCACAACATTCTCAAGGACAAAATATACAGGCAGATGCAATTTTTAGAATAACTTAATTTCAGAAGTAGAGCTTGGCCAGAAAATAGACTTCACATTCCAGGAAAACGATGGCATTTGAAACATTAAAAAAACAACAACAAAAACCCACCAAAAACCTCACAAAACCAAAACCCAAAACCAAACCCACAACAACAACAAAAAAACCATGAAGCAAAAATAAGAGCATTCAACTTTCTACGTATCATTTAAAAATGCTTATTTTGAAAAAGTTTGCAACTTTTTATTTCAATTTTTATCTATTTTTACAGACAACCAAATTAAGTTTCAAAACAACATTGAAAGTAAAGAATGCATTATTTGAAAAAGAGGAAAAACTCCACCATTGCAAAATGTTTTTTTTTCCCTCCCTGTCAGCCTTCCTTCTTATAACAAAATTATCTAAAAATTGTTGTGACAATATGAAAGTGTTTGCCTCTCTGCCTATATGTGTGTCTGTTTATCTATCTATCCACCAATGTTTTTTTTTGGCTCACAAGTTTTCCCATCAGTTATTCTTCTAATAAAAGTAAGTACAAAGAGAAATCCAAATTGGCTATATACCACACCAGTAGATTTAGGATAAAATAAAAAGGTTTAACTCAACTCCAGGGATTATCAAGTCCCTTGAATATAAAAGTAGTTGAGGACAATTCACAATCTCAAACTGCTCAGTGTTTTATATCACAAAGGAGCACAACATATTTATAAACCAACAGTGACGGGTTTCACTTGGTCTGAGTAATAATGCAATTAAGAGTGCTAATAATGCCCAAGGAGAGTCTTTTCCCTGAAACCATCTTGTCTTCAAGCTTCCTTAATGATTCTTTTGTATATTTGATTATTATTATCATTGCTGAGACAGAGTCTGACAGTTTATTGATATCACTGCATTTTCAAGAAACATATCAAGAAATAGCACTATGCTACCTCCCAACATATTTATTAACTGCAGTGCTAAGCTGACAAGACACCAATGATATAAGCAGATGTTCATTTCTCACCAGGTCTATGCCATTCAAACCACTCATCCAGAGCCAGAGCCACACCAGTTTTACACTAGAACATTTTAAAAAGACATTATGCACTTTCCCTCAGAATGGTCTAAAACCTCATTGCACGATTTTTTATTATATGCAAATGAGCAGCATCTGATTAGGTCCTGAGGCAGATTCACCTAGGTGTTCACAGGAATAGCAATGGGAGCCAGGGAAGAATATTTCATAACTGAAATATATTTTCCCTTGGGGGACACCACCATTTGATTTTGACATTTATTTGTCCTGTGCTGTAAAGGACAAAACTACAATTACACTTTTTTTTTCCACTGTGCAGTGGGCACAGTGTCAGAAAAAATTAAATCAAAGGTAGTGTGTTCTCACAAAAAATAACAAGCGTTAGAACCAAATTTAAAGAACATATTCAGAGTTAAGTCACACTACATTAGAAGAGCCTATTTGATTGAAAATGCATATCATAAGTGTATTTTATAAAATAACAGTAAGCATTAAAAGTACTATATAGTCCTGCAGTTGCTTTTGTCTGTTTATTATTAATACTATTAGCATATTATTAACATTTTACTTTTATTAGTATTTTTCATTGACAGCTTTACAAATAGGATGCATAAAAAATAATTCAGCTGCTTGAGCTAGTTTCTACTTTATTTGTTATGATCTTTGGATAGTACAGGTTATGACTTACATTTCAACTGTATACAAATCTATTTTTAGTATGTCCATTATTATGCAAGAAATAGTTTTTCATTCTTTAATTCCACTAGTGCAATTTACACATCATGTAAAGGAATTTATTTATGTTTTTCACAGGACATGCCTGGAAAATACTCATACTGCAAACAATTTATATGCTGTTATCATATCTTGTACTTCAAGAGTTCCCAAACATGGTGCTCATAGTTTTCAGAAATAAATCTGATGGTTAAAAAAAAAAATGAATAAAAATGTTAGAGAGATAGTCATAAATTGCCATTTCACCCTCAAATTACTCATATGTAGTTATTTACAAACCTCATCCAAATCTTCATCTAAACTAGAAGGGTTACGCATGTCATCATGTTCTTTCCTGCCACTGAGTTTAAATGCAGTTGAACATGTACTGTTCCTTGGCTTAACAGATGTCTAGTACATAAAAATAACAGTTAAGTTTCTTATAATTTTATTGAACTGCATAAGTTGGAATACATAAAAAAGAAAAACCAAAACCAGGGAAAAGAATGAGTTAATGTTTAATAAAAATGTGAAAAGTAGCACAGTAAGCAAAAGTTTAACCAATTTTTAAAGAAATGTAAATCTATATTTAGAGTAGAGCTAGGCTGAATTAGGATACTGTGGTGACTGCGGAAAGCAGATATGGTCACTTTGATTTGAATACACATCAAACCTAATATGAAAACAGGATGAGATCAAACCAAATACATGAAAAATGGAAAGCATTTTTAAATTTTGTTTGTTGTTGAATCTTACATACACTGCTGATTTAAACAGTGGTGGTAGATCAGTAGATGGGATTGATGACTCAGCTACAAGAACATTTGCTTCCTTCCTGCACTAGGCTTAATTCAATGAAGAATTGCAGCACATCATTTTAAACACATGAATAGCCTCACTAAAGAAATAATACTATTTGTATGCTTGAATTATGTAGTTGCATTGTAAGCACATAGGTCAACCAGGTCACCAAAAAGAAAATAACATATTAGTATGCAAGAATCTACCTAAGAAACAGAATACGTGTTTTATATAAATTGCATGTACAAGAGACATTACACTCAAGTCATTCAAAGTCGGTGCTTTTTATTTCTAGAAAAGATATGGTAGTGAAAACACTCAAGTTCTCCATGCCTGCCTGAGCCTTTACTCCAAAAAACAGTCCACCTCTCAAGAAGTGGAAGGCTCAGTGATCTTTATATCCGCTTATTGCTTAGCCCCTGACACTGACCCTGCTGACATTGTTAACAGGAATGCTAACAGGATCTTTGGAAATGTGGGTTTTTTCAAAAGTTTAATTAGTAAATTTCCTTATGATAACATTGGATGGCTGCTGAAATTTTAGTAATAAATAACCAGTTTTTGAAATTGCATCAAACAACTTTTTTGAAAAACATTAGCTATAATTTTCTTCTCAGCAGTGCACTAGTGTGGAAACTTTGTGAACCAGGGATAGATCTCAGTATCGAATTACTTATTACGTGATAGCTTGAAGTACAATCATCAGTTCTGGAACTGGGGAGGGGGGACATTGCTTGTTGTATATATTAATTTCTTTAAAATTTTGGTACTGAATGTAAAGCATTATTATAACCTGTTTTCTCCCATAACAGTTCATGCTTTCTACTAAAGGTTTCAAAGTTACGCTGTGTTTCTTCAAAAAGTGAAAGCTAAATATATTTATTATTTTATATAACAAATTCAAAGAAACTCAACCACATATTTGCTCTATAAAATGCACTGGTTTATAATAATATATTATAACATTTAGGATTTTAATACCAGTGCTTTAGTGTAATAAAACTTTTAGTGATTCCCTGGCATGTCTTGTTCAGACTTAAGTTCCTCATTTACATATCTGATGTCCCCCAAGAGACAGACAAGCTTCAAGTTAATTATCCATGTAGCTGTAAGAACTCCTGTTTCTTTCGTAAGAACTCTCTAAAAAAAAACTAACAGTTATTAAATATTACTCTGAGTTTCAAAAAGTAATCAAATTGCATTTAAAGAAGCACTAAAGAGATACTTAAATTTAATATTCTTTGCAGACTAAATAATATATAAACCGTGTATAACTCTTACACATTCCACAAATAAAACAATCATTAAAAACTAAGAAGCAGCCCAGTCTTCAGTATTTTCAAGCGCTACAAACACTAAGCAGTAAAAAGGCTCTTGAGCAGACCCTGCACTACTCCCTAACATGTAGTCATTTTACACAAAGACAAAATTACACCTGTTGAAAGCATTGACATATTCCCGACTGCTTCTAGCGGAGCAGGATTACATTAATAATAGCTTATAAAAAAGTGGAGAGAATCATGCTCTTTACAGAAAATAACAAGTGTCAGAATACACACTTCTGAAATGAAATGCAACTGTTGTAAAGACACCAACACATCTCTTGTTTCTCACGAAAGTATAACTACAGGGAGGAGCAAAAGAAATACTGTGTAGTGTATCTTGTCACTTGTGACCAAGAGCATCTTTAAAACTCATTTTGATCTATCATGGATAAGAGGAACAGAATATCTGGCAAGCATAAAATGGACTTTAATTTTAACTGTTCTACACATCTTCCACTCACGTAACATACAAATGCCTTCAGTAGGGTGTTAGACAATGTACCCTATATATGTCATCTGTGGCTCATTCTCTGTCATCCTCAGCTGCAGCTGGCAACTTACAAGTACAGATATCAGGTGAAATAATTAATCTGAGTATTTTACAACAAATGAACATGTGCATCTATTTCCCAGAGTCTCATGATGACTTGCATGAGAGGTAAATTCACTGACTCTCTCCAAATTATTACATGCATCCTATAATTAAGTTACAATGAGTGAATAGAATGTGGATGCTCTTCTCTACACAGAAGACAACAATCTCATTCCACAAAGACCTTGGAGGTCATTCAAGAAACAATTAGATGTCCTTCAATCTATACTAAAAAGAAAGAAGGCAGAGGGCAGAGTAGCCTTTTTTATGTTTCCTATAGCTTCAGTGCTCACGCATTCAAGTGAAGCCAAATAATATTAAGCCACAGGGCAACACACAGAGAAAACATATGCCTTGTAATAAGTTGCCATTATTTCTATCCAGCAAAACCGGGTGGGAAGAGTTATGTCTGTCATTTGGCATTTGTTAACAAATTTCTGTTATTTTACTTTTTCAACATCACTATGTACAAAGTGAAAAGCACTAAATAAAACCATCGTTGTTATTCTGCTATGTAAAGACAGAGGAGGATACATACTAATGTCAGCTCTGTACACATTCAGCTCTGGGGTAAAAAGTATTAACATGAGAAGAAAAAAAGGTAAGATCTAACTCACATTTCAACCAGCAATGAGGTAGGCTTTGCAGTTTGATCTGAACAGTTGCCTAGGTAAAGTTCAATTAACAATGCAGAACCACTAGAAGATTTGCCATTAGAAGATCTGTTTCAGAAATACTGACTTCTTTAAAGTACAACTTCAAATCAGAGATGATACACAAAATACTAACATGAAGGTATAGTCATAGACTATGAAAGTGAGATACTTTGAAAAAAACATTGATTCCAACCACACAAACTAAATGAATAAAACACGTGCTTCCACGGTGTCTTTTATTTTCAAAACCTAATAATTTATTTTTTCTTCGCATTTATGTCCACCTATGTGCTTAAGAAGAAGAGTCAAAATTAACATGACCTGAGCACTAAACTAAGTAGAGAAATAGAGAGAAATTCAGCAATATATAAATATGTAAACATACTTTTTAAAAACAAAAATAGAAGAGGAAATGCAATCACTATCCCTGAAAGAAGATATCAAATTAAGAGCCTTTTTTTTTTTTTCATCTGGGAGCCAGATGACCAACAGTGATTACTGCCAGTACTCCCATTATCTGGAATAGAGATCCAGGTAACTAGCAAGAGATAGACTACTTTAAATAGTAGATGTGAAATAATCTGTCTTTCAAAGATGATGAAACTGCCTACTTGCTACGAAGATTGAAGCTCGATTTTTCCTAATCAGAACAGTGTGTAATTGCCTTTGGATTCTTGCCATTATTTTCAATCCATGCAGTATTTATTTCACATGAAGAACCTGAAACTAAACAGAGCTCTCTATGTTATTGATCCTATTTATGACACTCTTGATCCTGCAGTGAAATGAGTTCAGACACAGATGGAGCACATTCTTGGATCTGCAACTATCTGGTATGAAAGCTTCTGATTAACAAGCACTAGGTTCCATATCTGTTCTCTTGCATCATTCCCAAACCATATACCATCACACCATCCACAGCAAAATAAGATTAATATCCAAATTCGTACCACAGCACTACATTTTGTGTTAGTCACCCGTTGAGTTTGTCTGGTGCGGAGTACCCAACTTCACTGTTTCGTACTTAAGGAGAAGTGGAATGTTTCATGATGAATTTGAATATACACAAATCTTGATAGCACAAGATTTCACACACTTCATTATAGTATGTGAGATTATTTCAGCACTATACTTGGAAGGCAAAGAATATATCCTGTCTCCTCCCTGTGACAGAGAGGCGATCAATCAAAAAGGTGCTTGGAGTCAGACAAAATGGCCGTATGGTGCTTCAGTGTTCAAATTATGTGTGTTCTTTAAAAAAATTGAATGCTGGATAATGATTTGCCACACTGCTATACTACAGGTAAGTTCAAAAGCAGTCATTGTCAGTATGCTGATTGATGTAAAGCTTTCCATCTCTGGGGGGAAGAGTATAGCACTTCCTACTGCTTGATCCATAAAGCAGCATTTACTGTAGCCCACCTTCCTGGTCTGTGCTGCATAATACATTGCCAGATTATGGGAGTTAGGGAATTAAAAGGAAAAGAAAAGAATGGATAAAAAAGCTCTGACCCCCTCCTCCACAGGTGAAATATTTGAGTCCCTGCCTCAGGGTGTTGGAAGTAGACACTAATTGCCATCCAGATACCCACTACTTACTTTCACCTAAATATTTCCCACTTCTGGCTGATCAACCAACCTAAAATTTAATTGAAAAAGTTTTCATTTAACGTTTGCATCCTGTGATGACTAGCTGGGACTGGAAGCATTCACTCTCAGAGCTAAAGTATAAAAAAGGAGAATAGAACCGTGTGAAGGAGACCAAGCAAAAGGCAAGAAATGAGAAGGGGGGAAAATAGCTCTTAAGGATACACTCTTCAAGTTTCTTTTACTAAGAACCAACAACTTTCACTTCAAGTGGTACTTCATGTGCCAGCTACTGTTGCAGTTGTTTGATTCTGCATTTGCTACTTAGTGATCACTATCTGGATTTTTGTAGGCATTTTCTCGTGGCTGCTGAACAGAAACCTGCAGCACTATCCACAGACAGGAAGGGGAAAGTATTATTGATCTGTGTCTGCTTTGATGTTCTGCTTTCTGGGAGTGAAAACCAATCTGTTACAATCAGACACAGCACAGCCTGAATTATATTGAGGTTACCATCGATATATAGAATATGTGGTAGCAAATAAACAGTAGCCACAAAAGAAAGACTTGACCACATTATTAACCAACTATGGGTGTTGAAAAAGGAAATTCATGTGATATCCAGACAGGTGTCATTCTTAAAGACCTTTTGGGGACAAAAATACAAGAAAGGAAGTGTTTGATATTGGAGACCATGCAGAGAAGGCAAAGAAGAGGACTTGCGCTTCATGAAACATTAAAGTGACTTCTGTAATGATACTCTGTTTGGAGCAGAAATGCCCCATTTTAAAAAAAAAAAAAAAATGAATGAAAGGAAATGAGATTCAGAACTTGCAAACCTTGTTTGCAGCCTTACAGGTATTTTCTGTGTTAGAGATGTACCTAACAGGGGGAGTACAGGACACCAAAACCCAAAATCCTTGCTCAAAAGTGTTTATAACCTGAGAGAAGGAACATGAACACAAGGAGTCATCAGAAAGGAAGACTCAAAGGTGATGATTAGAGACAATGGGAACAAGATCTGAAAGACAAAAGAGTAAATGAATTGATAGCATCAAGCAGATAACATTCGTCCTGCCTCCTTAGAGCTTGCCACCATCTGCCTATCAGCGTCCAGGAAGGGCAGGCAGGCAAAGGGTTATTGGTTAGAAACAGGGACAGATGCCAAAATAAGATTGGCCAAAGGCAGGAACAAATGACAGAATGAAAGTTGTTGAGAAACAAAGTCCTTGCAATGATGAAAAGTTTAACAACAAAATTGAAACACAAATATGTGTTTTACAGATTTAAAATATGTTTGGATCTGTTTATGCAATGCTTTGCATCTTAAACCATAGAAATTATCTACAAATCAAAACAGTACCAATTTTTGCAGAGATGTAAATACACAAAGTTCAAGCATTAGGCTTGTGCAGAAACAACTTCCAGCTGCCTTTCCGCATAGAGATTCCTGGTAGGTATCTCACTCTAAATACAGAGATGGTAATGCTTTGCCAGGCCAAAACTACTCCGTAACAGCAAACACATGTGGCATGAAGGCTGAATTCACCAGTAGAACAAATAAAATAGCTAAATATATGTTCATGACAACAGCTGAATAGATGCAGAATTATATAGGTCTAAGGGAAATGTGAAAATATTGGAGGATGGAGTCAAAGGGAGCTTAGAGAATATTACAGCATGGCATGTACTACAATGTACTACAATGATAAAGTAATATAAGGAAGATCCTTTCATTTTGCTTAACTCGTCTGATGCATCTTCTCAATGTGCAAGGGTAGAAAGCAGAGATAACTGATACAAGACACTAAAGGCAACTTCAGTACCCTAAATACTGACAATAATAGAATATCTGTGACATATATATATGACACACATATGACACAGAACCCATAGAAGACACACAAACTTGTGAAGTCAAGCAGAATACCTTAGAGTGTATCAAATAGTAATTTATGCCTACACATGAGACATCTGAAATACTCTCAAAGAGTCCAAAAAATATTTTCTCTCAAAAAGTACCAGATGAACACTCCCCTAAACACATCCACCAGCACAAGATTTCTTTAATCTCTGTATCCCACTTATTTAACTCTATCGAAATATCTTTAGGTGGAGTTCTTAAAGAAAAAGACAGGTTTCACAGATAAGTGAGGACCACTGGACTGATTCCTTTGGAAACAGGTTATTTGTCTTGCAAATGTAAATGTTCATGACCTAATAAGTTAGATGCAGAACAGTATACTGCATAATAAAGACAGAGGACTCTGAAGCAGGGACTTAGCTTTAATTATTTGGAGAGGTTTATGAGATTCTTCTATTCTTGGGGTTTCAATTTCTCTTTGGAAGAGTAAATAAAATTAACTCAATTTACAGCTGTGGACAGATTGTGGGCAGATAGATAATTACCCTGTGGTACCCGTGGGTAGCCAACTTTCCCCACTGTTAAGTAGCATTTGAATTGTTTGCCTTATCTCTCACTGGTTTTGACTTTATTGAGAAGAATGGAGGTGACATTTGTCTCTTAACACAAACATATATTAGTAGGCCACTTTTAGAGATGCAGGTTAAGTGAGGGACCATAAGGTGCACATATGGGAGGACATATTATAGCAATTTTAGTAACAACAAAGACCAGAAGGGAATTGTTACATTTGGAGAGAATGTGATTGAAAGTTAAAGGATAAATTCAGGTATGTGTCACTATTCTCTCAATGCTAAAAGAAAGCAGGAAAATAATGACCTGTAATTCCAACAGGGAGCAAAGAATCAGACCTTCTACAGACAATAGGGGTATTTCACCCCATACTCCTCTTTTGATTTCCACATGAAGCCATAGACTGAATAAATTCCTGGCACAATTCTGTCAAATTTCCTAACACTGTAGCCGGTTATTAAACGTCTATGTTTGACAAGAGAAGTGACAAATGAGTATTATGTGAAAAGCAAGTATTTTGGCATTTTGGTAGTTTCTTGGCTATGTAACCAAGAAAAGCTGGATTTATACAGATGGCGATGATTTAACAATAAGCACTTAAAGCAAGTGCTACAAAATGCACACATGTGACCCCAGTCAGGAGATCCAGAATGCGTTATCCTGGCACCAACATGCACTACAGTCAACAGATAGAGTGAAGCTACTTTAAAGAGATCTAAAAAGTCTACGGTTGGCTCAAGTTGTCCAGGAACAGGGCTGTGTCTGAACTTTGGCTCTCACAGAAGCTCAGGTATCCTTCAGGCTCCAGGCCCAGATCTGTCTCCTAAGGCCTGAAGCATAAATAAGCATGGGCTTTTTGCAAAATATCCTAGTGACCAGAGCATTCAGAGAAGACATACATGTGTTCCAGATTCTCCTTGGCTTAAGGGGATTGGATGACCAAAATGTGATACCCAACAAGAGTGCCTTACCATCAAACTAGCTAACTGCAAGAGTAGAAGAGGCTAGAGATAAAGTGCTCTCTAACCTTTCTTCCCAGGCTGGGCCACTATGCAAAAATTTGAAGTCAAATGACAATATAAAATTTAAAGTCTGTCTTTGAGGTCTGTGGATAGATGGAGATAGATAGGTGGAGTCCACTTTCCAGCTGTTTGTAGGATTTTTAAAAATTTATTTATGGAACACACAGTGGATAAAGATAGAAACATCTTGGAAGCCTCCTTTTACCCTATTAATGACCATTCTTGTAGCTTTCAATATTCTTCAAGATGGAAAATGACAAAAAGAAACATGTATATGATTAGAAAATTAGCCAAACTGATATTTTTTAAATATTTTGAGTCTTAAGTGATGATAGAAACCAACACTTGACATGACAATGCCTAGAGTTTTTGACAAATTCTTCTGAAAAAATAATTTGATTGCATTATAAATTCATAGTATTCTGTAACCAAAAGTTTTTTAATTGTATACAATTACATAAAGTTACAGCATGCCATCAGTACATTATTTTCTTATTATTATTTTCAATTGGTAAACAACAAAAATGCCTTCGCTGTCAGAAAGGAATGTGGAAGTAGTTGAGAAGAATGAATAGAACAGTAAAACACTGCAATGTCTCAGAGCTGGTTTTTACAGAAAGATTTCCAGCACCAATAGTGATATTACAAGTAAAATGTGGAACACTTTGCATGGAATCATAGTTTGTGCAACCATAGTAATCTTTGACATGCATTATTTTTGAGTCACTGCTGCCCTTATGCAATGTGTTAAGACAATGAACTTCCCAACCCAATCAGAAGATGTCACAAACATTACCACTCCACCCCGTAACACACAGTAGTGAGTCAGGGCAGGCCTCTGGGAGACATTAAACAAGTGGTAGAGTACAACGCCAGGCAAGAAAAGCCCTCAGAGGTTTAAACTCTCCCATTTCTGACACCGTAACTTGGTCTGACTCAGAACCAGCAAGCTCTGCAGCTGCTGCTCTTTCCCAACACTATCCATAAATAAATGTGCCCTATGAATTTAGCAGGCTCTTGTTAAAAAAAAAAAAAAAAAAAAAAGAAAACAAAACCAAAAACCAACCAAACAGTAACAAAACATTTTTTTCAGATTAGAAAAAAAAATATCCATTTCTTGTATTTTTTAAGCATGGATTTTACTTCACCAAGCTTCTTTTTTTAAATGTATTGCAACATTGTACACCTTCTCAGCTGAAAAGAAAGTGAAATCAATATAAGTGTGTGGCATATATGGATCACAAAAATTCTCTGCATGTGTTCTCTGGTACATGAGCAATACAGATGATAGAATTCCCACAGCTTTTTCACCTTTCATATTCATTACAGATTCTTTGGAATGGTCTCTGATGGACTGGTTTTAAACATACTATTTAATGGCTGATAGCAAATAGAAACCCACTAATCTGATTTTTAAAATGTCTGCTCACTTTGGTCCATAAAGTTGTTTGAAAAGTATTGTTTTCCAGAAAAGATATAATACTACTGCAAATGATCACAGAGAATTTGAAAACATAAGTTCTAAATGTCTGTTGTATACAACCTCTGCATAGATGGAGACAGATATTGCTCCCTGCTTACTGTTTAAAGTTGCCATTAACATACAGAAGTTAAATATTTTCCAATTAATCCATGTACCTTTTATCCTTAGAGGGTTAGAATCCTCAAGCACCTGATTCTGATCCAGAGGCATCCATTCCACTAGTCACACAACTAGAGCATCGAGTACTAGCGCTGTAATATGTTGAATGGTTGAGGATGTCAAGAAGTGAGATTTATGTCCACAGTGAATCTGAGTTTGCATGCTGATTTCATCTATAGAGTGTGCTTGGTTTCAAATATATATTGTAAAAATAAATAAAATTGTAAATAAAAATATACATTGTAAAAATGTTTCCAAAGTATTATACTCTCTATATACACTGGTAACATTTAGGGTGCATTGGTTTTGCTTTAGCTGTCTTCTGAATACTTTGACAGTGCTTTTCAAAAGGCAGGAACTTGGAGACCATCAGTCACCATGCTGACCATAGTTGCAAGGTTGCAAGGTGTGGAATTTCATAATCACAGGCTAGGAAATAATGGAGTGAGTAAAGGCCTGGACATGTTTTACAACTGAGCATTAGTGGGCATTTGTTACACAATATTACTTATCTCTAGCACTGTATTTCCTGGAGTTATAGAAAGAAATTTTACAAACATGGTGATAAACAAAATTACATACAAGCCTCACTTTACATGGACTTTGCTGTTTGAATGCACAAGGATGACCTAAAAAATTAAGTCTTTTATATTTTATTAAACCCAAACAACATTGAGAAGTCTTCAAACAAATGTCCTTCTGTGGGCTAAATTCTGTAATAGTTAAAGGTCCAAGAGGTTCATCAATTGCTGCTTAATCTCAGGCTGAAAAGATAATGACCAAATGCCTTTCTCTTCTGCCAGTCTCACCATAACTCAAAGGAACAATAAGCTAGTTATATAGATTCAGAAAACCCTTGCCCTCCCAGGTCCAAATCCTCCAAGCCAACTTTTCTGACCTGCTACCTTTAATGATAGTTATAGATCAGGGCCAAATTGTGAACACAATTGTTAGTGTTTATACATTTTTTACTTTACAATATACATTATAGTTTAGGGCAATGGTTTTTTGCCTTCCTTTTGGGAGTGTGATTTAGCCAGAAAAGGTTTTATTCAAAACAAATCTGATAAAAGGGAGAATGACAGGAGTGAGACATGGCTCCTCCTCCTTCCACAAAGGATGCTTCTTTGCCAGCAGAATCCTCCTCTCCCTTTCCCTCCCTCAGTTTGACAATTGCAGAGTGTCAAGATGTGGAAATCATCTTTCCACTGGTGACATCTGTCTCCCCAAAGAGCTTCGGAGGCAGCTATTGTGATAGCTTTGGAGTCTGTCATATGATTAGATGAATATCGAACAGTCTGGGACTTCATTCTCTTAATGCTACTTCAAATGTGACTCACATTTGATTGGCTGGAATCAATGCAATGAATTGTTTTATTTTATTTTAATTTTTTGTGCTAAGAAGGGAAAGAAAAAGGCTTAAATAAATTTATGCATAGGGCTTGCAGTTTAGAAATGCCTTCTCTTTTATTTATTGTATAATATACCCATAACTATCAGTCAGCATTGTCCATTTATGTATCTACTGGAACTATTGAGTTTTCATTGTGAAAAGGCTGATTCTTATGAACGTTAGAAAGCTTTCTGTGCCACTTCTTTGCAAACAGAGACTTCAGAACAGTCTCACTAATGAACCATAAAGGAAAAGATTTTTTAAAATAACAACTCTCCTAAGAAATGACATTTAAAAGGAGTACTGATTAATATCAGAAACAAGCCAAAAGAGTTAAAGAAGTTTTAAGTATTATCCTTTTCAGCATGGCTATCAATAGGAAGCTGACAATAGTATTATTGCTATTTACATATTGGTAACACGCTGGTATGAATTTGCATAACGTATTGTGGTTCTATGCTCTAGGGAGTTGCATTGTAACATATTGGTGCTTAATGAACTCTGAAAAAATTGATTTTCCACAGAGTAAATTAAGGAATGCATTATAGCTGTTAAAGCAATCTTAAGGGAAATCTGAGGCTTCCACTGCAGCACCATGCTTAGTAAGTAATAAATTACATGTTATACTTATTTGCCTTAATTCATGCTAATTTTGTCCAATTAATGTATCACAGTAATTCAGAAGCCTGTCACAGGAGAGCTAATTATTTATTGGATTTTTGTGTTCAGCTCCCTAGGAGTCTACTAGCAAACAAACTTGCGACTGTCTTTCTGTTAGGTCCACAATGACATTTTTATGTCTTACTGTGGAAAGAAAAAGAATGTTATTATTTTTTGGTTTCAGTTATAAAAATGGATCGTTATTTATGTAAGTTAGTTCTTTGTTTACAAACTGGTGTCACATCATGACAGACTGCCATACTGTTAGGATGAGATCCAATATTTTTCCTCTTCCTGTAAGTGCCTGAACATGACATAATTCTTATTAAAGACCATGGCAGTACTTTTCACAACTTGAAGGCTTCTGCTGAGTGTGTGTGAAGTTCAAGAAAAACCCCCTTCTCATTCTTTCCACTGAAACCTATATTTTTCAAGATCCATTGGCTTGAAGAATCAAGCACAACATGCCCGTAGCGATTGGTACTCTTTTACAAAAATAGATTTTTAACTGTGGCAGAATGTTAATTCACAGCAAGAAATGAATTATTTATGAGATTAATTTGTGCAATTCATACCTATAAATAATATGGCAGTTGCTAAATAATTTGCACAGAGTGATAAGATGCAGACATCATAGTTAAACAATAAGAGAGTCACCAGCTGTGAAGTACCAACTATCTGCTAGCATTCTGTCATGTGCAAGCATTTACAGAAAAGTATTTGTTGGGGGTGGAAAGTATTAGATCTGATACCTGGCTTCTTCTCATTGGTAGCAGGAGAATACTTGTCAGTTGATTACTGTCTTCTACCCTACGTGAAAAGAAGTGATATTTCCTTAAATGTATAATGCAAAGTGACGTTACCAGCAGGCTACATAAAATCATGTGATGTAACCTGCCATAATATGATGCACATGACCGACTGTGTCACAAATTTAAAGAGATTTATTTTAGAAGAACCGGTGAGAAAAAAAAAATATTACCCCTACTCCTTTTCAGTCAGTTGCCATTGATCTGTGTTTGCCTATAGCCAAATGAATACCTGGTAGTTCAGTAAATGTCTCTGAGCAATATACCATCTTACACTTACTCTAGCTATTATTATCACTTAAAAAGCATCTGTCAAGTACTTCATAGTTTTCTACCATCATTTTTCAATCTCTTCATTCCTAGCAAGCACACAAAAGCTTGACAAATAATTAATTATCCAGTCCTTGTTTCTCGGAAAACAGTTGTTTAATTATTTCTGGCATTTAGAACTTGAAATTGTTTTCTTCATTTTCTTCCTTGACTTCTCCTCTTTGGAAAATATAAAGCCTGCACTTGATGTTAAGCATGTCTTAAATCTCATCAAAGTCATCAAATCTCATCAATGTCAGCAGACTGAGTTTTCCCCTTAACTAGGAGCTTTATTTTCAGTCTGCATTTCCTGGACAGTCTGGATAAGGGGATGAAATTATGGGCACACCTTCCAAGAATGGGAGCATGTGTGGCCAACAATACCACACACACATGATGGCTGTTTTATGAATGGTTCAGAAAAAGGGGTGAAATATGTGAAAGAGTAACAACGAACAAAAGAAAGTCCAGAATCTGGAAGATTGTGACAATGTCATATAATTTGTCCTGGCAGAAAATACATCAGTTTTGAAAGCCCACTTGCCTGAAAATATTTATATCTTTTTCCATCTCTCAGTGTTTTTTTTCTAAGAGTAGCCTACATCATTGCCTATACGGAGAAGTTTAAATAGCCTTCCCTCATGAGCCAAAACCCACACAACCTGACACTGAAAATCATCTAAAACACTAATCATATGGAACAAGTGACAGAGGGTTTGCATTGTAACGATGTCACACTATGGATATACAGAAAAGGAAAAAGCATAAAAAGTTAAAACAAGATTTGGAATCCCTAGTTGGAATGAATGTTTTAAAGTGTCCATGTTTACTCTCTTGTTAAACCAATATGTTTGCTTCTGCTAGACGTAGCAGAAACTGAGAAGCTAGCTTTTATGTTACTTTAGCCTAATATAGAAACTTTAAAAAAAACCACAACAACAAAACTCCCTTGGAGAGGGAAGGCTGGTGGTAAGGAATTAGATATTCATTAGAGACTCCATTTGTAACTGACCCTTGACTATGTTTGCTCCTTCCTTTCCAAGCCACCCACCTGTAGCTGTACAAGGAAGGTAGGGAGGAAGGGCATTGTACTTTTCCTCTGCTTCTTTCTGGTTGTGCCAGCTAATAAATGCCTTACTTTAAAATCCTGTTCTTTCCATGGAGGCAGCTGCTTTTCTGCTAGTTATTTCATTGGTTTCTCTTCTGGTCATTCAGAATATGACAAAAGAAATCAAGTTTCAAACACCTTCTCATACTATAGAAATGTATGGAAATCTTGATTCACACAGCAGGACATGGCAAGATTATGAACTTCAACAACCCAAGAATTCCTCCACAGTCTCTTGTTACACTAAAAACCTGTAGATGATAATCTCTGGAACTATAACCTTCACAATGCCAATGTATTTCGTCATTCCTCCTGAACCTGACACACCATTTATTTCCAATTTAAAAAGACAACTCCTTTCTCCACCTGGAATGTCTTTGTCTGATGTCTTTCCCCTCCTATGCCCTCCTGCCACTTCCCTGGCAAAGATCCATCAGCAAAGGGTTTCACATCTCCCTTTTCAGATTGACAAGATTTTAGTGGGTTTTCATCACTCACCCAACAAATGAAGAAAAACCTTTTTATGAAAGCAGGAATAGATATTTAAGAACATATTAACAATGCAGATTATTTCTGTAAACAGTAATCAGGGCCTGTACAGTGTTTCCTGCCATAAAAAATCTCTCCTGTTATGCCAATTGGCTGCTTTTGTCAGATCATGAAAGATACTTTTTAAAGAAAAAAAGTTACAGTGGAACAGGGTGTAATTTTGGGGAAGATCCCCACTGGAAGTGTCCTCTTTCTTCTCTCAAAGGAAACAGAAAGATTTTACAGATTATAGAGATTCCCAAACCAATCCTGGTCTCATTGGCTTCAGAAAACAGTGCTTTTCAAAAAACCTGTAACCTCCTTAGCCACAGCTGGATGCAGCACCAGCACAATGTTTTTCTGGCAGCTCATAGTATCATGGACAAATGCAGGTATTGTTAGAAAGATGTGGGTACACTCATAAAACTGCAAGTTTATACAAATAACATTCATTTGTTCATTGATTTCAGAAACAGATTATTTAAACAAATGGAGGGCAACAACAGCAAGACTTTTAAATGATAACTAAGCAGCTCCTTGGCCTCTATTACACCACTAAATTAAAGCAGAAGTCATATAAAGAAAAAGGTGACCCAACTCAGCATTAATTATAGAATGACAAAACCACACAGGTTGGAAGGGAGCTCCAGAAACCATCTAGTCCAACTTTCTGCACAAAGCAGGTCTGTTATTGGATTGGGCTGCCCTAGTGATGAATGATTAGTTTATTGGTGCACAATGGAAGCTAAAGGTAGCTAGACAAGAAAGGAGGTCAGTAGGTTGTTATAGTGTGAATTGTATCAATAGGGAAGAAAAGGGAAAGGAAACACAAAAGGGGCTTCTATGGCTACAAATAGAAGTTGCAGGTGAGTACACACCCTGCATCTTGTTCCCATGTTGCCTTACAACACAAGTGAATGAGTTGTGCTAATCGATACCCACTGCAAATCTTCACTATGCCCACAGTGCTGCTACCAGGGGCTCATGACCACGTTCCTCACCCTGAGCACCATGAGCTGCTCAAAAGTACCTGCCGTGTGCATGTGAATCTTACATTCCCATTTCATGTCTCCTAAACACTATCAAACCAAATAATAACTATTTTTCTGTAAAAAATAAAAAAAAAAAAAAGATAACTGTCCAGTTGTATCCAGAGTTTGGAAACAAGTTTATTTGGTTGATTAGATATTACCAGGTTGGTTAGCAGTAATAGCAATGCTTGCTTATAAGTATCTCATACTGTTATGGATTTCCTTTTTTTCCATCTAGAAATTCTGGTACACATTTACATGCTTTTGCAAGAGAGAGGAAAAAGAATTCTGCCATTGCTTCTATACTGTGTGCGGCTACACCTGCAGTTGCCAGCTTCCTACAAAACTCTCTTTCTTGCAAATGATGGTTGCATATGTAAATACAGGACCTTCAGTAATAAACTTCAGAACTACAGTTCAATGAAATCAATTACAAATAGCCCCATTACACAAGTGATGCCACCTGATGTGCAATTGACCCCATGCTCTATTGGAGGGTTGCACCTCTCCCGCTGCTTAGACAAAACTCCCTTTTTTTCAGCACACTAGTGCAGCTCACTATTCTATTTTCTAAGTGGTTTATATTGTTCTGCTGGAATTAACAGAGGGGCTGCTTTGAGATCTTCCGGTGAAATGTATTATAGAAATGCAAATAAACTACTAGCATATTATTTGATGCAGGGGCTGCTGTATAGCTCTACCTAGCCATTACATTTACTTTCCATGCCTATCACTATGGACTCAGAGATTGATAGATGATGGTTTTATAATTCTTAAATACTTTTTTGATATCCTAAACCTACAGAGCCTTCAGACATTTTGTTCAGGAGATTTTTAATACTTTGCTACTTGAAATAAAAAGAGCTTCAATTGCCAGGGTTTTAAATCCAAACATTTAAGGCATTGATTTCACTTAGTTTTTCTAAAGTAACTCCTTTAGGAAATTTAGTGCTACATTGCTAATTTTAACTTTATTCATTTTAAAGTGCTCCAGGATACTGGCACAAAGGACACTGTAAAAATTGCATTGTGCTGTATTAGGTTGGAATAGGATGAGCTATAGAACTGTTTGAGACATTGAATTTCCAGAATTTAGTTATTACAATGCTTATAATACTAAAGTTTTCTTATGTATGCATTTTATGTTTGGGGTTTTTTTCTTAATAATAATAATTTATAAGAAATATCTACTATACAAAGACCGTCACTAAAGCTTTATAATATTTTCTATTGCAATACAGCTGTACAAAACGATTTTAAAGAACAGTTATTCACACCTATATAAATATCATATTTTTAAAATGCAAATGTTCATTGCCTAAATTAGAGTGGAAATAATTTTTCATGCAACAAATCTTTAAAATATTTCCAGTGTTTATTAACCTGCCATAGGATTTTTCTTTTGTAATACGATATGCTCACCTTGTATAAATCTCAGCATAGCATGCAAAAAATCTGTCTGAATATTACATCATAATAGTAAGTGGTTGTGTATTCAGAGTAACCAATGTAAAAGTGTATATATGTAAATTTTAGAATATTTTTACTGTAAGAGATCTGGAGGTTTATGACCTATTACCACACAATTAAATATAAATAAAATACAACAAAATTTGTACTTTTTTCCTTTGATGATTATAAATATTAATTCAGGACTATATATTTGATTTCAGTAAAAACTGGTTCATAATACTTTACCTTTTAAAACAACAGTATAGTTTCATAGGGTAGATTTTTCCTATGTGTATTCCTTTTAAAAAAAAAAGATTGTAAAGTGGAAAAATGTGAAAGATATTGCAAAGATTCTGATTTTTACTTTGTGTTTTCCAGAGATTTGTCTTATTCTCATGTATAATCTAGCATTTACTGCAAGTGACAAATACCTAACACAAGCAAGCACAGAATTACTTTAAAAACAGTAAGTAAAATTTGAAAAATACTATGAGTTGAGAGGAAAAAATAATCAAAAGCATTCAAAAAGGTAAACATTGGCTTTGGAAGAATAAATTGGAACATTCCTTAATTGCTTTTTCAAGACCAGTGGAAAATATTCCTCACATATACAGTGGGGGTTTTTTTCCTGACTCTCAACAAGGGATAATTTGCGAAGGGATAACTTAGTGTAGAAAAAACAAGGTGGATGAACTTTAAGCAACATTTTAATAGATATACCACCAAACTTCAGCAAGTCATTGGGGAGACAGATCGATGGAATGTGTGTTATCACTAACATCAAAAAGAATAGATCTATCACAGAAAAAAAACCCCAAACTATTTAAAAATTTAAAACATTATCTATAGCATTTTTATTCAAAGGCTTTTTTGAACAATTGTGTTTGCTAGCACACTTTGACAACAGCAAGTTCACACAAACCCTGCCCTCATTGTCAAAGTACTACATAGGCTTTTTAAATGTCATGTGTAACTAGATTTTATTTGTATTTCAGTTCTGTTTAAAATATATATGCATTACTGATTATAAATCATCTTAGCTTTAAAGGAAGAGATTAGTAGTTAATAGTGTGCTCACTCCAAAGCAAAAAAACATGGTAACAAAGCCAGGCAATGATACAGATGTTTTAATTTCATGTTCTCTATATTGAAATACATCTTTATCAAAATAAAACAGGCTCTACATAGCATTTATCTTATGCTATCTGTCTAAGCCAGATCCAAAAGAAATTGAAACTCTCATCAGTCTCTGTATGTCTTGGAGCACGTCTTTTGTATGTTCCCGGTCTGTCCTTCATTCATAAACTATAAATCCACCTCTCTCCTTCTCCTCTGAAACCAACAACTTTGTGGTTTTACCATCACCCACTTGTTCAGTGCCAGGGTACAGCAGGCACTTTATTGACGAACAGAAAGTGCAGTGTTTGTGCTAAAGAGACCTCTTGACTTGCATAGCACAGGTCTAAAGACCTGCAGCTTGTGAAACTTTTATGTCAAAACACAGCCTGATGTGCCAGGAATAATGTAGATGAGAGCAATCAGTAGCAGGGAGGCAACATGAACCAGGAGCATAGCCCAAAATCACGAGCATGTATGTACCACTCACATCCTGCTGCTCTTCTGAGCTGGTGAGACAGGGAGACCAGGCTTTCTGAGAGGTACAAAACCTGCAAATTTTATACAATTCTGTAACAACCAGTAGCGGTAATTAAAATCTGTGATCTGTGATGTGTTCTACAGTTTTAACTGTAAAATAGCCTGAATAATCTAAATTAACTTAATCTAATAAACTGCTTACTTTTCCAGTAGTGAAATCTGCAGTGAGTTAGAAAAGAAGAAAACTGTTCCTCGCTTCCTATAAACTGTACAATGTCTGCTCTTTAGAAAATAGACATTTACATACAAGTTGGAAATGTTTCTCATCCCTAGGGAGAACAATTTTCATTAAAATATTCTGATTTTCCAATGAAAAGTCAGAACTTTGTCTAGCAAGCAGAAAATAAAGTTATTTCAGCAATACCTTGCTTTTTCCATTGAAAGAGTTTTGAGTGAGTATATTCAGTTTTATTTATTTGAGTTCTTTTTCTTGAACAAAATATTTGTACAAAACAATAAATGCCAAATCATTTTGTTGGCTGAATTTAGGATTTTTCAGTGTATGAATTAAGCTTGAACTTTCATTCGTTATGGTTATTTAGGACTGGATTACAACACATACCACATACCTTGTTCCCCTTTGGGATTGGGTTGCTAGGTAGAATACTGTCACAAATTCATTGAAATATATTTGTGGTCAGAATTAGTCAGAAAATTTCTCCCATGGAAAATTTCAAATACGAAGCAAAAGGTAAGAAACAGAAATATTTTTTATTTGTACATCCTGCCATACTGTCTGCCAAGAGTTGTGCTCCAGATCTCCTTTGCTGGGGGTGGGGTGATTGCACGATCAAGTGCAATCAAATACATACATTAGTAGTGTTTCTTGGTTAACCTGACTAAAGAAAATCTGACTACAGAAACAGGGAAGTTGACCTACCATTCTTCTGTTCTACAAGGTAAAAGCACCAGAGTGGCAGCATTCCATCTTTCTGGCACATAGTTCTTACACTGTTTTTAATACAAACAACAGGTCACTTCCATGACTAAATAAATGGATTTAGGTCAGAAACCTAGATGGCCCCTGAAATCTAACTTCTCATCCTCTTCTGACCCAAGACTCTCTACATAGTGAGAGAAACAGTTGCCTCTGAGTCACAATTCCTCTGAAACAGGTCAGACAATTTGCACCCAAAAGCACTTACTTCTCTCCAAAAAAGCCCAAAAATGTTGGAGTAACTCATTCAGATATAGATCTCCAATACTAGGTAAAATCAATCCCAACTCTGGTCTTCAGTCACACACAGTTCTAGTGGAAGGGAAGAAAAAGAAGGAAAGAAAGCCTTCCTTTGGGTTAGTAAGTTACATTTTCTATCTCTTCTGAGCTCTCTTTGTCCACATCTTGATGCTATTTCACAGACTGACTGTTGGTTCTCTTTCAGGAGCCTCACATCATTTTCTGAATATGTAGTCCATTTCTGTGGACTACTTTACCCCTTTTTTGTGGGGTCCTTTTTTGTGGACTTTGGAGTAAACGCCTACTCAGGCCTCCATGTGGAATAATTACATGCACAACTATAAACATATGTTTCATACAAATTTGACTACATAAAGCTCATTTATGTGAAAGTTGCATCCATAAATGAACACAAATCATCATAAATGTTAAGAGAATTTTTTTCCAGCTATATTAAAGCAGCATTCTTACAATCAGAATATATTAATTAATCACTAATGAGTATAAGCCCATTTCCCCCTCTTCTCATACTTTTGTTGCATATAACTTCATACACCTGAATAACTAGCAGTTTCTTCAAGCAGCTCTAATAACAGCTCTTAACAAGGCTACAAGGACAACTCACATGAAAAATTTAGATATCTACGTAGAACCTTTAAGGAACAGTAAAGCTTTGTTTTACTTCTTGTTTCTTGAACAACAGCCTTTTACCATTCCGAGTATTTGCTCTACAATGGAGATGTTAATAGTTACCCTCAGACTGTACCTTATCTTTTACTGTAAACCTCTCAGGCAGTGCATTCACATTTCATGTCCTTTCACACTGCAGTTCACTTGGAGACAAAAGCAAGAGGAATTTGTTTCAGTTGAGCTATTCCCTTTTAACAGACACTTTCCAGCTCACTTGCAGAAGCTGCCAAAAGGGAAATCAAGGATTGAGATTAGCATTTTTCTTTACAAGATTTGAAAGGTCATGGGGATTTTTAAAATTTATTTGTCATTGATTAAAGTGTCATTAAAACATTTGCTAATTGATGGGCTGTCAACTGTGGGACAGTCCTACACTTCTAATCGTCTAATTGTACAGTCTTCCAAGACATCATCATCAGATCTTAAATTTGTCCTGTTGGAAACTTCTTCCAGATTTTACACTTCTCCAACCACTGCTATTGAATTTGTTCTTCTACAAGAACAATAAAAGACTAATTATGTTAGTTATTTATTAGGCTCAGGCCAGGCATCCTGGATGCTGTGATGAACTTTCATTTGTTGGCATGTTGCTCAAATCTAATGTCATTATAGATGCATATGACTAAGAAATGTTTTGTCCAAATATTTTAAAATTTCCTACTAAAAATTACAATGGCAATTTTTTTTTTCCTGAGCTTTTGTACTTTAATACGTATGTTGCTTTTACATAATAAAGAACAAACCAACTTAAAAGTGTACATGGAATTTTTATTATTTATATCATGCTACATAGAACATAATGACTAACATGAAGACCTTAAAGATGATGGAATTGTATTGCAACTTGCAATAGAAGTTGTTTTAAGCAGAAGTGGGCCCAGTAACTGATTCAAAGCCTTATTATGAGGGAACCTATTTAACCAAGAATTTGTGATTAACCTTTTGGCTACTGCTTTCCACTGCAGAAATGCTGGAAAGCATATAATATAATTCCGTGCGTCTTTCTACTCTGTTTAGAGCCCCTGCAGAAATCTCTTCATAGAGGAACTGCTGGTGTCCATCTAACTCACAGATTCAACTATTTTTCTTGTCCCTAAGTGGAGAAGTGAAGTAAAGGTTCTCTCCAACATCATAGGTTTTAGCACTAGGAAAGCACAGACTAGAAAAAAAAAACACCACTGTATCAACTCCCATGTGGTGATACAGTTGTTTTCACATATTCTCCAAACCTCCAACACTATGACCTGCGGTCTGGTGGGGAAAGGGTTAATAGTTCCCAGGACCTAGCAGGGACCCAGGTATTCCATCCCATTTGAGCCATGCCCAGGGGGAGGGGCCTGAGCTAGCCGGGGAGGGGGAGGGACAGGAAGTGACATAAGAGGAGGAAGTCCCGTCCCCGGGGTAGTAGGAGCAGGGAGAGCAGTGCGGTCAGGTGCGCTCTGGGTGCTTTGGCAAGTGGTGGTATCGTGATCGCGGTTGTATACTGCTCTGTCCATGTGATTGTTGTTATTTCTTGTGACCTTTGCTGTTTTGTTAAATTGTCTTTGTCTCAACCCACGAGTTTTTCTTTCAATTTTCCCCTCCCGGCCACACCGCCGGTGGGGGACTCTGATCTGTGCGAGCGGCTGCCACGTGGTCCTTTGTTCCCATCTGCGGCCAAACCACGACACCTGCCTCCAGGCAAATCGGTAGCAAGGGCTGGTTCTCTGGCTAAAAACTGTAACAAGGTCATAACCTACAGAGCACTTCAATATTTCCTGGGCTAAACCATGCTGCATAAATGTACAAAATTTTCAAAAGCTGAGACAGATTACTTGAAGGTGCAAGAGACAACCCTTTTGTCCCTCTGTTATATTTTGTCAGGAGAGTGCACTAACCATTCATTCTACCCGTTATGTGTTTAGCGAACTTTTCTTTCAAGAATGAACCTAAGAAGAAGGTTCACTTCTTCTGAAGACCTAATTTTGGAAACATTTTACTGTGAATATGTAGATTTTTTTTAAAAAATTGTACACGGTATGGTGGCATTATTTGAAAAAGTAATGAATTCTTCTAAAAAGATTACAAGAAATTAATACAGTATGTTTCCATAATTTGTTTAAGGTTTGGGACCAGATCATAGAAGATGGATTTCAGCAGTGGAAAATATCATTTGGTGGTTTTTATGTCGCTTCTAAACTGGGGTGTTGTTTTTTGCTCCAGCAGAGGTCTACACTGAGCACTATTTTGCTCAGTCCCACCTAGAAAAATAGTACCAAAACCGGTTCAGATCATCTAAGACCTACACAAGGCACAAGGCCACCTATGGGGGCCTTTACCTTAATACTGGCATTGGGCCTAAAGCCTTGATTTAACTTCCCAGGCAACAGATCCATTAAAGCTATATTAGTAAGTTTCACACTGCCCCTGAAAGCTTTATTGAATGATTATTTCACAGCATGGAGGGAAATCTACTGAAAATTAATATGCAGCATCAGCCAGTCATGGCTCATAGCTGAGATATGCTCTTTATGTCAAAAAAATAGAATTTCCCAAATAAGAAAATGTAAGTGAAATTCCTCTCATTAACTTAACTTGTCTAATCTGACTTCTAGGGCTATAGTCAATGGGGAAAAATGGCCATATCCAGAGCTGATTTCATCTTTGTTCAGTCTAAGGAGACCAGTTTCAGGTAGGATGCGTTGCCCTCTGGAACTGTCTCTGTGCTTCTGCAGACCATAGAAGGAGGTCAGCTGCCTCAGCAGAGTGGCTGAAGTTAAACAATATGAACCCAAGTTTATATGAAAGGAGCAAGATTTGATGGATCTATCCAATCAGTGGGATTCTGACAGATTCAAAGAAACATCTTCAAAATATACACGAAATAGTTGTAATTTTCTAGAAAACAATTTGAAACAACTTACGCCAAGTAAAATAATGTCCACAGTTTTTCAAAAGCATTGTTCAGAAACAGTTAATTAGCTAAACTTCTACAGTGTTGCCACAGTCAAAATATACATATTTTTTTCTATAAAAGACAATTACAAGTTTTATGAAGGTGATTTTTAATGAACAGTTAAGACCTCTAAATAATTTAAAGATACAATTTCATCTTAACAAAATTCATCATTTTACATTATTACATTGCTAAAAAAATGTAATAATTTGGATCATACAGTCCTAAAGTTGTAAACAATTAAGTAAAAGGGCAAGTTCTCTTGCTGACTTCAATTTATTTGGAAGATGAGGAATAGGAAGATCCCAGGCAGGCAGCTCCTACCCCTGTGAGCACCAGGTGGCAGTCCGGCGTTGACAGACAGGTCTTCATTTTCTTCTGAACTCCCCAGGCTAAAACGTTCCCTTGTTACAACCTACCCCTGTGTCTTCTACACTTTCTAACCAACATAAATGTACCCTGGGCAAATATATTTTTTGTGGAGAATAATATTCATGTTTTTCATAAACTCCCATTCCACTTTACTGATGCTGAAATGCCAGGGACTTTCCCTTACATAAGGTCTATTTTCACAAATTAGGCTCTGAATTTTGCTGGCAGGCCAGACCACACTAACACATCCCAAAAGTCTGAATAACCTAAAAATTCATGTACAGGAAATGCGAGGCATATAAATCTCTTATCTACTAGGTCACAATGTTTTTCACAGCACATGTAACACAGATTGGTTCAAATCTCTGTTACTAAAAATGAAAAAAAGAAAATCTTCCAAATTAACACTGGAAAAATACTGGATAAGAGATAAGCATACATTACAAAGTTTATAAGACAGGTTGAACTAATGTAAAAATAGATCTTTGTTAGGAAACTTGGTGGTCCAAAGGGTCATGTTTGGCTACGCAAGCTATGTAGAACAGTTTACGGTCTGGCAAGTTGAAATATTTTATAGCTTTTCTTGCTAACTTCTAGAGGAAAAATAAATTTTAGTGCACATAAAAGAAAAAAAAAAGTACTAAGATGTACATCGAATTTGTCAGACACCCATGCAAGGTATCTTATTTTATTTGTTACTCATCATTGTATCATTTTGCCTGGTCTGGTAATCCATTTAATGGTTACATTTTGTTAACAAAGAAGGTAAACAACAACAAAAAATGGAAGGAATAGTAAAAATCTTATAACCTTACATAGGGATAAAGCATATTTTTTTTCTAATATCAGAAAAATAATTTTTATTAAGGAATACAAATATTTCACTGAGAACGCCTTCTAATTCCTATTTATATAAACCTACAAGTCATTCTTATTCAGTAGAGTTTTTCTGCTAAGCCAATGAGTCACTGCTTTCACCTTGTAGAATTGTGTTGCCATGAATTGACAACACAAGTTCCTAAAAAGGACCAATAATAACAATGTAGGTATTTTACAATGCTGATTATTTTTTTTTATTTATCTGCCTTGGTAAACTGTTATATGGCATACATTGATATTGCTTGATTACCTGCTACTGAAAATGAATTTGAACTGTGTGGTGCTCCCCGACCTCTGCTTCATGTAACCACCAAGGGAACTTCCTGCATCTTCTACAGAGGATACCTAAAGTATTTCTGAAGTTAAGAATGTTGCATTTTAATAAGAAATTTTGTTACTGAATATGGATAAAAACATAAAAATGCATGAATTTAGAACCTATGACAGCACACAAGAAAGTAAAACTCTGAACAAATGCCTTTAAAATTTAGAGCTAGTGAAAAATGTGGGATTTTTCTCAAGGAAATTTAACAGGCTTGGAGAGGTGTGACCATGTTTATTGAACTATAATTCTGTTAGATTTGCAAAGGTTAAATTCAGTAAAAAAAATATTATTTTAATAAATATTCACCAATTAAAAGCTCAAGCACTGTTCAAATCACTTGCAAAAGAGCAGGTAGCCTGCGTTCATCATCTTGACTAAAACTGAAGAAGTTTATTAGTCTTCTATCAACCAGTCAGTCATACACAGCTTCCTTTACAAATTTTACAGTAATCACTCCAGTAGACAGCCTTCTTAAAACAAAAATACACATACATGAACTATTGACACTTTCATTTTTAGGAAGTCAAACTCCTAGAGTGCTGCAAACATATGAAGTTATCATAGTTCTAGCATCATTAGCTGGGTCCGATGAGGGTAGACTTTGTGGCATTTGCCTTCCCTGATTTGAGATAAATACTTAAGGTTTTTTACCAGAGTTGTGGAAAGTCTGTCTATACACATTTAAATGACATGTTTCACCTGTCTTATTTTCAGGGTTTTCCATCTTTCACTAGAGTAATTAAGTTTATGGTCTTAAAAGGATAAACATCTGAGAAGCAGGTATCATGAAAAGATTATTATTATTTGTTGTCAATGTATTCAAACATTATTTTATAAAGGTCAGATAAATAAAAAAGGAAATATCTGGACAAATAGAAGAAATTAAAGCCAGATATTCTAGAAAAAGATCACTGGTGATGACCGAAAGAACAGGAATTTGACAAACTCTATGCTAGCTAATATTAGTGAGCCGCAGGTAAAATAGAGTAGTCCTGCATGTCTTAAAAGTCTTTTTTTTTCCCCTACCCTGAAGTGCGACCATGTCTGGGTAATAATAGCATGGTTTTATTCCACAGAGCCAGTCCTTTTGAGCATCCTGAGCTGGATCTGCTGACTTCAGTAAGGAAGAAAAAAAAAAAAAAGTTTTAATGCTTTTTATTGCAGCTAGACCTGCAAAACCAGCGTAGCCGAGAAAGATAGATTCTGTTCCTTCTTGTTCGTCTTCAATAGAATTTTTTAAAATGCCAATGAAAAAAAATGCCTAGTTGTCAGAGGTCATTAAATGTAGAAGTTCCCAGGCATGAACAGTGCTAAAGAAGCAGGATTCTGTTCCTACATACAGGCTTGCAGGACAGGTGCCTCATAAATGACGTGGAAGAAATGCATATCTTCTCTGAATCAAACATAGAAGGAGACAAATATCATGAACTGAGAAACAGCTCACATTCCCAAACTCATTTCAGTGTAATTAGAGGCTGGCCTTGTCCAGCCAGGATCCTGTTGGCTCTGAAGCAGGTGAGGCAACACCATAATCAAGTCTCTTAGATCAGGCTTTGGTGTCCAGGCTGCCCCACACCATTGCTGTCCCAGCCCCTGTCGATACCATCCACAGCGCTGAACTCAGACTCCCCTTAGTATCAAAGAGAGATGCCAGTTGGCAGAATGCTTTTTCAGGAGGTATGTTGACAGAGGAACTGGCTTTTGCCATTGATCTGCCACAACCACAGAACCCTTCCTAGTCTTCAATATGTAACAAAGCCTGTTTTCCTCTTGGGTCATCTTCTAGAGGTATGCATATTTGTTATGAACTATTCTCTGCTATACTTGCCTTTGAATTTTTATCCATGGTACAAATTGAGACAATGACTGTTAATATGAGGAACCACTGCATGGAATAGGCACCTATTGCTTTTTCAGCAATAAAAAAGAATTCTTTTTTAAACCACACATGTACTCCATGCAACACATGGTTTGCTTTGTGTTTTATAATGTGAACTACTAGCTTATAATTTTAAAAACCAGCTTTAATTGATTTTCAAATTTTAAGCATCACTACAAAGACCTGTTTTTATTTTATTGCACTAGATTCTACTTTATTGTTTCATTTTATGTTAGTCTGTTTAGATCTCTTTATATGAGGTATTTTCTTCTTAGCCATATTTTATTGAAATGTCAACTAGTACTAGGGATCTTTCCACGGTTTCTTGAAATTTAGAAACAGCTTGGGTCTTACATGATAGTATAATAATGTTGCCAAACCTCTGATAAGTTGTTCACATCACATATTTAGCCCCAATACCTAATGCTTGAGAATCTACATTGATTCTCTTCACGTTCCGCCTCTGTATTCCAAGATTTATGAATATTAAGTTGTGCTTGCCCCAAAGCAAAAGTATACTCACTAAGATATTTGCTGAGATCAGGAGTCTCTCTGCCCCATTTCTAAAACAAAGGCATTAATAAGGAAGCACTATAAATGTATGACACTGAAAAAATAAGGAAAATTCAGTATTTTTAGTAAAGTGAGAAAAAAATCCTCTAGTTCAAAGCACCCTGTCTGAGCTACCCTAAATAATGCAAAAGAGTAACAATTTATGACACTTGTACAGAATTATGTCTGCTGAGAAGTGTGAATATACCTTGATTTCTAAAACTATGGCCATTATTTTAAAAAACAGTGGTCACCTAGGGTAAAAAGATATCCTTCTCTATAATTTTAACGCTTACAGATATGTGGGTAGATACTATATACAGCTTCTATGGAGGTCAGTTTGACCAAGCAGCAATGGTGGCCTTGTTACTCTGCATTCACATAACTACTTTATGTACCAAGCACAGAAGTCATAGACCTATGGAAAGGGTACACATGTACATCTTTCTATTCTGAAACATCTTTGACTAAGGCTAACTGAGCTTTATCATTTCAAATGCATACATAAAGGTATGCTTTTAAAACTCTTTGGTTTTAATAATTACATTTCTTAAATTATATTCCAAGTGCTCTCAGCTTCCTTTGTGATTTGCTCCGTTTTTATGAGTGCATGCAAATAAAGAACTTACTTAAAACAAGCTGAAACTGCTACAAATAAGAAGGAAGAAAGACACAGAACAAGTGTGAATGAGGTGGTTTACTGGTTTACCAAGAGGTGAAATAAACATGCTATGGTAAAAACATCCCATTGAGATAAGTGCTAAAGCAAGCTAATACTAATCATTTATGTAGGCATATATTAAGATACTCAAGGCTCAGTTTTTAAACTGTGACTACATAATGTTACTTCTGCCCCTCCGTTTGTAATTACATTGCTTTCAGTTTTATATATTAAACAGTTCCCCAGCTGCTCTTTAGAAAATAATAAATTGGTTAATTTTAAGAGCAACCACATATGGTTAAGATAATTCAAGAGATACAACTGACTAATGTAATTCATCTTTTTTTACATAAATCTTTATATTAAACTAAAAATAGAGCTCTACTGTGTTTATTACAATAAATATTCTTATTGAAATCAACAGTATATGAGGTATTCCCAGCAGGTTCTGTATAAGCCATTATTGAAATATCTCATTGCAATTATTTTTCAGCAATTTCCTCCCACTGTTATTCTATATATTACAATATATTGAGCACAAAATAAGATGCTGGTATTTCTCAGTATAGCTTCTATTGGATTATGAATTAAGATGGATACAAATTGGATTGTAAATTAAGAAACATGAAAAGTGAAGGCACCCCTTGGATATAGAAAGTTCACTCTGTGCGGTAGAGACCTCACCTCCCCACCAGCATCAGGGCTGACACTTGAGACACTTCAGGATAACGCTCTTATTCGCCACACCAGCAGAAATAAGAAATTCCCTGGCTTCAAGAAGGAGTGCTAGAGAAATTTATTCTTCTCTTTACTGGCAATTGCTATGTAGGACATTATATGGATTCCCAGATAGCATTAATGGTTCTGTTTTCTGCATGCCTCAGGCCACAGGGCTGTGATTACTTTTAATCAGTTTCAAGACTCCCCACCCTCAGCTGTGCTTTGAGTATCTTCAGACTGGATCAGTACATTGTAGCCTACCTACCCTAACACTTGGAAGAATCCCCGAGGCTTTCAGGCTATGCAGAATACAGCCAAACTGAAAGTTTAGGTCCCTTTCCTTCCCCTTCCTCTGCCTGCAGGAACTTTGTTGTCTGTTCCCTGTTTCCCATCACTAGTCCCAAGTACTACACAGCAACCAGAAATCCTGCACATTCTTTTGTAAGGCAAAACCATAAAACAAAAAAGAAAGGAAAATAAAAGCAGAAAAAAATTATAAAATAAAATAAAATACATTTTCCTGGAAGCTTGTAATGTCGTTTCTTATTTATATTACTCTTAAATTCCTATCCATGTAAATACATGCAAGTTCACTTAACACATATTCCTGATTAAAAACAACCAAACCAAACCAAAAAAGTCTTCAACCCTCAAAACTCGGTTTAATGGATGCAATGAGGAAACAACCCTTTGTAGTTACTCATAAACACAGTGAAAGAGATTCTTCCACTCACATTCACATTTGTTCCTCACTCGTTAGCCTCCTTTATTTCAGTGAAATTTATAACTTGTATAATTGACCTTTGCCAATGTAACAAGCACACTTTCTGTTTCAAAAGATCTATAATGGTCTTTGCACAGGGATGCAATTTAACACAAGAGCTTAAAGGGAGTGAATATTGTTAACAGCAGGAAAATAATTTTCACCATCATATGCTAACTATCAGTAGTATAGCAAACACCAAATTTTCTATCATTGTGGTAAAAATCATGTCAGTGTAGGGGGTGAAAAGCAACTGGGAGCATGTAGTGACAGTATCCTGTGCATAAGCAATTCTTAATATTCAGAAAAGGAAAAAAGAGAAAGTTGGAGGAAACGGTTTTATAAAAATCCCTGGTGAATAATATATTAATTATCAAAAAGGGCTCAGCCAAACACTCAGACAATTTTTATAGCACATCAGACAAAATATGCCAGCTATTCAAAAAAACGAGGCAGATGAGATTAGGCTTGTGCAGGTTGTCTCACTGACATGCAGCGTTCTAGACAAGCAAGTGAACATGCTACTAGACAAGCAAGCGAACATATTACACAAGGACCTACGCAAACTACAAAACGATCAAAGCCTGCTTCAATATCATAATGTAAAATTGTAATGGGAAGGCAGACAGGATGATAAAAAGAAGCAGATCTCTTTGAAATGCGAGTCAAGAGGAAAAATGTGACAGGCTCATAACATTTTCAGATGAGGATTCAAGATTATGGCACCTTCTGCAAGAACAACATAGGAAGTGAACACCAAAACATGCATCTGTTAAAATAACAAGATTAACATAATTTTTACAAACTATATAACTCCACTATTGGAGAACTTAGCTAATTCCAGAAAGGAAGATACACAAGGACAGAAAGATGGAAGGTGTTGCTGATGATACAAAACTGAGACAGGTCATTGACACAATGAAGGGCTGTGCTGCCATACAGTGAGACCTAGATGGGCTAGAGAGCTGGGCAGAGAGGAACTTCAATAAAGGCAAGTGTAGGGTGCTGCACCTGGGGAGAAATAACCCCATGCACCAGTCCAGGTTGGGGGCTGACCTGCTGGAGAGCACCTCTGAGGAGAAAGACCTAGGAGTCCTGGTGGATAATAGGATGACCATGAGCCAGCAATGTGCCCTTGTGGCCAAGAAGGCCAATGGCATCCCGGAGTGCATCAAAAAGAGTGGAGACAGGTTATTCTTCCCCTCTACTCTGCACTGGTGAAGCCCCATCTGGAGTACTGTGTCCAGTTCTGGGCTCCCCAGTTCAAGAAGGACAGGAAACTGCTGGAGAGGGTACAGCAGAGGGCTACAAAGATGATTAGGGGCCTGGAGCATCTCCCTTACAAGGAGAGGCTGAGGGACTTGCATCTTTATAGTCTAGAGAAGAGAAAGCTATGGGGGGATCTGATCAACACCTATAAATACTTAAAGGGTGAGTGTCAAGAGGATGGGGCCAGTCTTTTTTCAGTGGTGCCCAGGGATACGACAAGAGGAAATGGGCACAAACTTGAGTATAAGAAGTTCCACCTAAACACGAGGAGGAACTTTACTTTAAGGGTGGCAGAGCACAGGAGGAGGTTGCCCAGGAAGGTGGTGGAGTTTCCTTCTCTGGAGACATTCAAAACCCACCTGGACTAGTTCCTGTCCAACGTGCTCTAGGTAGGCCTGCTCTGGCAGGGGGTTGGACTAGACGATCTCCAGAGGTCCCTTCCAACCCCATGTGATTCTGTGCTTCTGTGTAAATAAATGGAGAGAAGAGCTGCTAAATAAAGTCTAGAGAAGTTTTCTGCCTTCAGTACAGAAACTGCAACCTCCTATAAAATAACAGAACTGGGCTCCCCTGATCTCCCAACAGCAATTCCAAAAGGATGAAGCTGCAAAAGCTCTTTCTCTTTTGGTAGTTTTGTGACAGGCAGCCATAAACTCAAGTTTAACTGAAAGGAGAATTTTGTAGTTGCAAAACCAAGAGCTGCAGTAACACCAGGTTTTAAAAGCTGCCGCTTGCAGCACTCGCTGTGGGAAGCCTAATGCAAGAGTAAGACTCCAGCTGCAGGAAACCATGTGTTTTTATTTAATGTTGACTACAAAACTGCTCTTTACTCATTGTTGAAATGCAGGTTGCAGGAAGAATAGTTTTGTTCCTTCAACTGGAAAAGTACACAAGTTCCAGTTAACTTCTGCCAACGAGACTGGCTGCCCGTCCATGCTGTGATAAAAAGATAAGGGCAGAAGCTCTGTACAAATAGACAAGAGACTGTCCTGAATAGCCATGAAAAAGACAGGCCAAAACCCTTCACAGTGTGATAAAGGGGAAAGTAAAATAAATAAATAAAGACAAATAAGATAGAGATGCAGCCAAGTTACACTGAAAAAACCAAAACCAAAATAATTGTTAAACCATCTTTCAGCAGAACGTGCTTTTCAAATGATGGGAAGAGGAGTAACATGGCTGCCCCACAAGTCTTGGAATTTACTTGGTTTCAAAATAGCACCGATATTCCTGTTAAAATCACCAGTAAAATCAAAGGACAGAAGGGACAATTTCTCAGTTTTTGATAGATTTAGTTTGGCTACCTCTTACAACACTCTTGTAATGTAAATCTCCATCTTAAGACATAACAAAACACCAGGGTAGAGTTCTTCTCAAAGTATCAAACAATTTGGTCCTAATAAGTTAAGGCAGTTTAATATATAAACAAAATGCTATAGAACATAAAGAGAGAAACAAAGTTGCAGGTTCTGTATTAGTGTCTACTAATTTCATTCAACAAACACCTGGTATTAAGCCAAAAACAAAGTGAATAATCACTTTATGATCACGCTTATGTAGTGAGACCTGCAGACGGATGCGGGAGTATAAGCTGCTTCTGCACAGAGTCTTTTCTGTCTGCGAGCACACGATTAAAATACTTCAGCATGAGCTTGGTTACATTTCAAGATGCACCATTTTTAATAATCTCTTTAATAATCTCTTTGACTATCTCTTTCTTGCCTTGCTAGTGAACGCTGGCTCAAGCCCAAAGTAGCTACAACAAGAAATCAAAGCAACATAAATATTTACATGCATGTATACCAAGGAAGCTGAAATGGGAGAAGATAAGAAGCAGTAGGTTTTCTCTTGGTGGCAGCTGGTAGGACACATTCTGTAAGCCCCATGAGAAGGCAAATCGTTCGGCCCTCAGGAGCTCCAGCATCCCCAACTCTCATTTGAAACAGGGAGCAAAATGCCAAACAACTTTAAACAAGAGGATCAAATCCAGCAATTCATATAGTACCAAAAATTGAAAAACGGAGAAAAAAACCCCAAACAATGGATGTTTATTCAGAATGAAATATCTTTTGTTCCAGGGAGAACAGCAATTTATTCTTGCTGTGGATTTCCTTCATGTGAAGGGTGTTGATTTGCTAGTGCATGCAAGGAACGGGGAGAAAAGAAAAGGTGTTCAAGTTTTTAAAATACACATTTATCAACAAGTGCTTGGCTTTGGTCCAGAGGTCTTTTTGTTTACTTCTTATGACTTTAACACTTTCCTAAGCAAAGCAGTCTCTACAGAAGAATGTTGCATTTATAATGGCTAAAACTTTTGTATTTCTGTGTTGTTTTGGCAGGTCAAGATTGAAGGCTTTTTGGAGGCTTGTGAGATCTTAATTTTTCCACATTTTGAGCTTAAAAAAAAGGCAAATGTTCAAAATTCTTCATTTCTGTGGAATCCTTAGAAATGTTTTTCTTGCAGTTTAGCTTGTATTGTGAATGATTCCCTTGCACAGCTCCACAAGCTACCCCCGTCAGAGGAACAGAAGAACAAGTTAAGAAAATGATAAGAGAAGTGCCTAGGGAAGATAGCACTGCACTGTGCATTACAAAGATCAGAGAGAGCCCAGAAGCAGAACTAGAAAAGAACTCTGTTCACAACATGCATCACAGTGCAGAAATTCCCAGAAAACTCAAATACCATCACTGCCATTTTTGAAATCAAGAAAGCTGGGTAAAAAAATTGCAGAAGGGACCTGATAAAAGTACAAGCTAACAAGTCATATCTATGGAAAGACTTTATTGAGACATTTGACCTTAAACAACAGATACGTAGATTTTTAAGTCTAGTCAAAAGACTATCAGTCCTTGACTCCAAACCACCTCCATATCTGGTGAAGAAAGCTACTAAAAATGCATATTTAATTTCCTTCTGAGGAAGGAATTCACTGAAACAACCAATCAAACAAAAAAAGCTTTCAGCCTAAGCAAACTAAGAAAAATTGTGTTAGGGAGAGTTTGGAGCAGCATATTCTTCCTAAAATATTTATGGTGACTGAATAGTAAGTAAGCATTAGGTGAGAGAATTAAAGGATGTGTCCAAAACACAGAATGAGACAGGAAACAACCCTTACATTTATATATACACAATAGGAATCTCTCAGTTCCATTTGCTTTCACCTCTTGTTGACTGGCAACTTCAGTTAAGAGAAGAAATGATAGAAGATGCTTTCTTGGTAGGTTTTACTAGGTCTACAACTGTAAGAGAGCACATCAAGAATAGAAACCCAGTGACTGGTTCTTAGAAATAAATTTAGAAAAAATTGTTTAGTGCTTTTAATAACTAGCTGGAATAAACCATGGAAGACATAAGAAATCTATCTGCCAAAAGACAGAAATTAGAAATCTTCAGGATCATTTAGTAGACTAAATGACTTGCATTCAGAAAAGCTGAAACACAGACACCCATGATGAACCTGATCCTACTTTATATCAATTCCTGACCAATAAACTGACATCCAGTATGTGGAGGCATATTTAAATTATTTTAGTAATACTTATGACACCCCTCTGAGAAGCATGCTCTCGGTGCAAAATTTGCTCATCGGTATAAGAAGAACGAGGCCTCAGCTAGCACAAGCATTGCAAATGAAATAAAGTTATGCCTTTGTGTACATGCCAGGCATGTAATTTTAAGTTGCACAACATTTTCTATTGTCTTTTAAATGTCAGCTATTGGAATAAGCTGTTCATGTGTAAATCTTTGTTTTCTTGACTTTTTCTAAGTTATTTTTTGCTACTGTGTTTTAAGGAAGCCTCTGTGGTTCCAAAGAAAGGCTTGAAAATAAAAATTGTGTTTTCAGGAATCTGATTGCTGCACTGTCATCCATACTCTGAATAGTTGTAGATCATACAGTTGTAGATCAGTGGTCGGTCTCCATGGTTAAAGATATTCTAATATATAACAGTTCCTAAGCAATAGTACATATGGATTTGTATTTCCATATAAAACAAATCTAGATATCACTCTAACTTGTGATGTTCTGACATTTTGTTTATTTGAAGAAGGAAAAATAACCCAAAACCAAACATGAATTATAGTAAGGTTAAACTGGAAATTACAAGGTCTACAGAAGGGATGATGAAGTCTATAACTGTCATTTGGGAAGCGCACATCAACATAAATTTTTCTCTTTCCTGGATGGCGACATTACTACCATCCAGAAAAGTCCAACTTTTACATGCTTACATCTGATATTCCCCAGATGCAGTCTCTTCCACTAATCTTCTAAGTGTTGCATGTGATTCTTTCTGTGTGCAAAAGCTACAGGGCAAACTGCGATCAATGTGTAATTTGACTTGATGCCCTTTGAGTTTCCCAGTACTCTGAAACAGGCAAAATCACTTAGAGTAGCTGATTCAATTTGTCAGGCAGCACTGAGTGTAGCGTGCATCGGCCCCAATTCAGCTGTAGCAGAATAGGGTGTCTTGTCAGTCCGTCAGCACATTGGGTTATTCACAGGAGGAGGGCAGAGTAGGATGTGAGCCACAAGCACTCCAAGCAAGAGTGTTAAACTAGAGAGGAACTCATGTACACATACAACTATTAACATTTACAGTCACATAGCAATACATTTGATAGAGATAAATTCAGTAGATGTTGAAAGGAGAGTTCACAGGACAGGTACTTTCCCACATACCCCACCAAAGCTCTCTGAAGGAACAAAGAAACTCTTCCTTTGGCTGTTTTTTAGCATGATTTCCAGTTTTCCAGGCTAGCACCTCTCAGGAGGTTTTGTTTCGGTTTCGGTTTTGGGTTTTTTTGCTCTCAAACTGCCTGACACTATCTGTCCCAGCACTCTGAGGTGATTTCTGAGAAGGTAGGGACAAACAACATTAAATCCTCAATTTAATATTGGTTCAAATGGTAAAACTTTTTCATATAAATCAGTAAAGGCAGAAGTTCCTGTGCTGTGCTACTCTGCTGTCAGACCTTTATACACAGTGTTTTAAATCAGCTTAACAATAGAAAATTATAACAGAACAAACAATGCATGTCTGTTGTTTAATCTATTAATGACAGGAAATAATCATTTACACTAATTGTATCTACATATGTGTAATCAGTTCTGTTGTTTATGGTTTAAAAGTCCACTAAAGAAGACTACATATTGATAAGATACCCTTAATTCCAGGATTTACCTGAAGGCTATGGTAATCTTCACACAGGTAGGCAGAGAGTGGGCCTATGCAAATGCAGATGCACATTTGTAATTCCCTTTCATAAATAATAGTTTTATAAAATATACAAATGTGGTGTTTGAGTTACATCCCAGGATCATATCTTATCTTCTATTCGAAACATGCTGGAACACCTTTGGCCTCTACTGAAAATACAAAAAGATCTAACCTCAGAAAAAAGTGAGGTATCCTACATTTATTTAAATCACATACTACACTGAAGAATCTTTTATCAAAGATGTGGGAGTACTTACCTTTCCTGATACACTATTTCTTGAAATATATCAGGATCCTAGAGAATTCCCCTTAAGCCGCCAGACAGCATGTGCTTTCCCTGATTGTCTGAGCTTAGAATTGGGCCCAAATAATTCAGACGCAAGGCTTCAGACAAGCATATTAACCTAAGCAGTGCTGCATACAGAGTTTCATACATAATTTGTAAAAAAACCGAGCATCTGAAATAGAATGAGCACAGAACACATCACAAACAAATTGCAGCCTTCCCATTTTAATTTTAACAAAGGGCTTCAAAAAGTTGTCACACTTTCGTGCAAATTGCCTGCCCTTTGTGCACCAGCATCCTCGCTGGGGTGCTGATAGTCTGCTCAAGGTACCTGCCGTCAACAGGATCTTGCTTTTCACTACCCTGATTAAGTAAGTAATGTTCACTTCCCGGGAATCCCCCACGGAGCAGCAGCGTTCCTACGTGCCTGGCCATAACACCAGTAATGACTGGATTCTGAGAGAATTTGAAAACCTTCCTCAACACACTTATTTCTCTTTTTTCAACCTATATTCAAAGCAATACTTTGGCATTGTTACGTGATTTTTGACAGGGTTACAGTAAATTCATCATGCTAAACTGAAATGTTTCTGGCAGATGTCTACTCTGCAACAATCAAGCCATGTGTACAGTAAAATGTGACAACCACAGTGCTACTTCTAGTTGTAAAAATTACACATATAATACTTTATTAATGCTAACTGGGAGCACAATTATGCAGTATATTATTTATTTTTTGTTTGTTAGAAAATTTTTACTGCAAAAAGTTGCTTCACTGTTTTAAATGGAATTAAAATTTTTAAAATATTAGGCTGTTACTGATAAAAAAAAATCAAACAAGAATACGTGCTAATAAAAATGCAGTTTCTTCTTCAACCCTTCAGACTTTTTTCTCAGCCACTAACAAATTATATTTTCAGTCATTCCTAGTTTTCTTCCAGAAGGCTATCCCAGAATAATGGGTTTAGAAAGCTGTTTGATGGGCATAAATCCTGCATCATTAAAAGGGAATACAGAAATTTTTCAAAAGCAAACAGTGCAAAAGAGGAGACAAAGAGGTAAGATTTATTTTGAAAGCAATTTAAGCAATTCATATTTACAGAAATCAAGCTTAAATCATGCAAAACAACTTGTTCCATGAGTAGCAGGATTAATTTTCATTCATATGATTTCAGTCTCAGCTTGATTTCCTTACATTTAATAAAACGTGAAGTTCAGCTGTAGGTTTTTCCGCAATTAAACATTTTTAGTAAGTCTCCCTTCTGTGGATTCCCTGACAGCTTATAAGAGCTGAGAAAATTCTGAAAATGCCCCCTCAGTGGGGTATGAATACGCCCACACTCATATTTGTTAGGGTTTGGTTGCTTTTATAAATTGCTTTCATTTTTCATTTGGTTTAAATAGGAACAACAGGCTTAAAAGTTATTAGATATTATAAATAGATATAAAAGTTAGTAGTTAATAAGAAAGTGGACAAACATGCATTCAAGCATATACATCACAGGAAATTATTAAGCACTGTTCTCTCTAGAAATCAGGCTAAGTAAAGGGGAAAATTAATTTCTGTCATTGGAGAAATCCCCATATGTCTCAAAATATAGTCTAACAAACTACTTATGATTTTCATAGGGGTCAATTTCCATTTTATCATTTGACTTCCTCAAGAGGAGCACTGAAGCAAAGAAGTAGCCTGAGGGAAATAAATAAATAAATAAACCTAATAGAATAGTTTGTGAATAAAATTTCTTCTGGAGTAGGGGAATGCAAAACTATTGTTGAATCTATGTAACACAGCACTGTAGTAAGGTCTAACTAAGGAGCAGGGAAGTGAAATATGCAGTAAAGTCTCTACACACATCTGACCTTTCCACCTGCTCTATCATTTTCTGCATTGCAACATGTGGAAGGATAGATAGCATACAAAAAAAAAAAAAAGCAGTACCCACTTCTTTTCCCCAGCCCAGAGAAACCGGACCTTCTAGCTCTGTATTTTTGCCCTTTAACACTTCAGGGTAGATTTTTAATGGTTATGATGAACCTACTGAAAGCTCACAACACAAAAAATCCCAGTGGTCCTTGGTTTAATGCAACAGAATGAATTTTGTCTTATAAATTTTCCACAAACTTTTATATCATAGATGAACTTTCATGTTTTATTTTGGTGTGAGTGGACTATTTATCTTAACTCTGCTGCTCATCTTCCTTTCACAGCCCTTTTTATTAACTTTTTTATATTAAGTAAATTCACTTTTAATCTATGATGTTTGTTTTACAGGTAATTCATCTAATTTGAAGTATTTTCTTAGGGACTTCAATTTAGCTTTGCCCTTGAAATTAACATTTAATGTGTTTTACATTTTTGCAATAGAAATTAATCTTTATTTGAATTATTAGTCCAGAACTATAACCTACATTCACCGTATTTGAATGTTGGCATGGGAAACATCTGTGACTGCCAACTTATCTCAGACAGCTACCATGAGAGAGGACAACTTTGTGCTGTGGAGATCCTGTGCTAGTGGAAAAATAGTGCCATGTCAAGTTATTTCAATAAATCAGACACATCTACTGCTACTACTTGTGCTTCCACCAGGAAGGGCAACGAAAGAAAGAAAAAAAAGCCTCACCAAATAACCCCCCCCCCCCCCCCCCCCCCCCCCCCCCCCAAAAAAAAAAAAAAAAAACCCCCCCCAAAAACCCCCCCCCCCCCCCCCCCCAAATGTTGTAGAACCTGTTAGCGGAATACAGTCAAGGAGGAATCCACCTTGTAGCCCAAAGAGTCCCATCCCTGCTTCATCTAATGCCTTCGTCTTACTCACAGAACACAGGTCAGAAAAGGTCACTTCCTCATTAGATCCTGTGCTTGGACTTCCTCTGAACACACGTGATGAGCAGCCCAGAACGCTGCTACTCTTCTTATACATCTAAATACATAGAGATATTATGCCAATGAAAGCTTTATGGAAAAACATTTCCTTCTATTCTTTCTAGTGACTGACAAAGTAAGAATTCTACAAACTCCATTCAAACAATTAAAATAATTTATTACTGCTGCAACACAACGAAGCCATGAGGTATTACTGCACTACCTCAACTAACCTCTCTAATATGAAAGGAAATAAAATTATATTTTATGGATTTTTTGGATTTATGGATTCAACATTTATGGATTATTTTAATTTTTCCCTATATATGCTATAGATATGTATGTATGCATATAAATGCATATATGCATATACACACAGTTTTTTAAAGGTAAACATATCTTTCAGAAAAGAATTCAGTTGAGAGCTAAAACTATCAGGAAGTGGGTAATCAAATGCTGTATTTGGTAGTGTGTTCTACTCATTACTATCTTCACAGTTACATTCTGATAACAAATCGGACACCAATTTTTGTTTGGCTTTGGATTTTAGCTCTTTCTGCATCTCTCCATGAGAATAAGAAATGCTTTGGAACACAGTAATTTTTCCCTGTGAAGATACTGGTAGAGCGTCATGAAGTCACATCTCAGTCTTCTGCTTGATAAACTGCACAGAATAAGTTCTGTAATTCTCTCCTTTTAAAGCAATGTTATGTCTTCAAGTCATTTCTTTGTCTCCGTTTTGGACTGTTTTCTGGTTTTCAAAACACAAAGGTCAGAAAGCAGTGTTCTGAAACTGGTTTCCTAAGTACACGCTCTTCCTGGCTTCCACTCACTGCGTTACCCATTTGAAAATGGAAAGGTCAGCGTGAAAGGCCACAGCATTTCAACTGAAAATTATTGTTCAGTACCACCTTCATCATCTCAAGTCTTTTCAAAATGTTTAACATTTATTATTTTTCTACAAAGTAAATTCTAAATATTACCTTTCCCTTTCATAGCATGGAAAAAGATTTTCTTGTATAGGTCCATCCTACCAGGTCCAGATTGCTCTAAATAAGCACCTTGTAACAGGGGATGTATTTAATTTACTGCCCCATCAAAGTATTGATTCATCTGAAAATTCTGATAGAATGCTTGCAGATCATTGATGAAAATGTTGAATAGTGGCAGGCACAATAGCAATCTCCATAGTACCTCTAAAATCAACCTTTTAACAATGGTTTCATTTGACTTGAGGCCTCAGTTACTCAGTTTCAGTCTACATCACCTGCACATATTAAAGCATAATCTTGCAAATCAGAATGCCATGTAAGTCCTAAGTCAAATATGTGAAGAACTCAAGTATATTATGGATATACATTTTTATCAGCCAAACTTTTATTCTCATTAGTGAATAATAATTGAGAAGTATTTTCTATAAAATTACATTGACATGCATTAGTACTTTTTCCATAATTTAATTTGTCGTGCACGCTCGCTTAAGGTCTTAATACTGTATTGTAAGGCCATGAAAAAGTTGCAGATAAGTTTAATAAGCAAAACACCACTCTTCAGCAGGAGGGATTTTTTGCATAGATAAATATGTACTAGGCATCAATGAAACAATGAGAACCAATAGAACTAGACAGGAAGTTTTAATGGAAACACCGAGGATGCTGGATTAGAAAAAAAAGTGCTGAGCACAAATGACAAGAAACTGAAAGCTGAGATGGAGCAAAAATACAAAAGTAACAAATGGTGATAAGCTTTAACGACATGGTAGATTTCTTTTCTCTTTTTTTGTTGCTAAGACAACAGCTGCACATCTCCACCTTGGCAATTTTAAAACGCCTTCCACAAATCCCATTAAAATCTTTCAAGTGTTTATGTAGAAGATCATAATGTTGATTCATTGGACTGCTTACTTTACAGAAGTTAAGGTGCTATGCAAATAACTGTCAACTTTCTTGACACAGAAATCCATGCCTGCTATAGGCATGAATATATTTCTTACCTCAATAGACCATCCAACAACTATGTTTCTCATTAGCAGAGAAAGTCCCTTCACAAGTTGTTCTCTCAGTCTTGTGATACTTTGAAATGAGAAGCTCATACATAGAGAGACTCATAGTCTGTAGTGCCTGAAACGAACACTGTACCGAAGAAGTCAGGTTGAAGAAACCAGACTGGATTTCTTTGAACTAGGTATGAGAACACTCAGCAGGAGTACACAAACTATATGAAAGGTTAATATATGAAAGGTTATGACAAGAGACTGGTGATTGTTCTACACATCCATTGGGAATAGAACATGGATACATCAGTCTTACTTGCAGAAATGAAAATAAGATTAAATGTGATGTTAGAAAAAAGCTTTCTGTCTGTAAGACTCCTGTAGCACTAGTATCAACTATCTCAAGAGTGTCCAAAATTCCCTTCATCAGAGGTTTTCAAGAACATGTTTTCAGACACTATTTAAGCTCAGACTGCTGAGCTAGAAGTTCTCTAGAAGTTCCTTCCAACCATGTACTTTTGTGTTTCCACAACAGTTGCGTGCATAGTTTGGAATTCTTTCAGCATAAGCCTTATTTATACAAAAGATCCTGCAAAACAATTTTAAGCAATACTCAAGAACACAGCATACCTTTTTCCTTTCCAAACACTTTTGATAAAAATCAGTATGAGATAGCCTTTTTTCATTTACATGTACATATACTACAAAAATATTTCATTTCTGCTTTTGGACACTATAAAAATTATTATCCACTTTAAAAAGATGTGAAAAACATAAAAATATTATTTTAACACAAAAAAACCCTACATTTTCACCACAGGTTTTTGTAACAAGAATTGCATACGCAATACATGGAACAACTTAAAAATCATTTTGATGCACTATGAGTCACGTGTAAAAAAATAAATAAGTGAAGACATTCTCAATTTTGGTAAATATTTATAGAGCCAAACAATATGAAGTATATGTAACAATCAAATTTCTAGTGAAAATGTGTGCAAGTAGGTTTATTTTGAAAGGAAAATTCCTACTCCCAGTGTCATACCCAATTAAATTCTCCAGGTAATGACCCCATTTGCATAGAGAGCTGAACCCACAAGTGGGAATTTTAATGGGCACACCACCTGAGTACATTAATTGAGAGTGACACTACTTGAACTAGTTTTGTGCTTACCCCACTGAAAATTCTACTCATATTATTTTTAATGTCAAGCTACAAGTCAAATTTCAAGATGATGGATTTGTTCTTTTTTAAGCATTGAATTTGAATAAAAGAAAGCTTTAATTCTGTTCTGCATTGCATAGCTTTAACTAATCTGTAGTTCTGATTCTCACCATTGCTTCATTTTTCCAGTGATTGGAATTTAATTTTATTCATTAATTTGTGAATAATTAGATAGAAAATAATGCCATCAGCAGCTAAATTGCTTTTGGATTGCTGTTTAATGTACTTTTACCAGAATATGTGTTACAGTTAAGCTGGCATAATAGTTTACTAAAATGTAATTGTGTAAATATGTCTAATTATTCTTTCTGAAGAAACAAGACTGCATATAAAATTTCAGTCATGGATACCTTAATTTTCTTAAACTTAACCCCATGAACGCTTGATAGTTGCAAAGCAGATTGCTGATGCAGAGCCAGCAGTTGTCAACAGTAGTGGAATCCTTGCATCGTGTTTCCTTTATCCTTCAAATGCTACTTGCAATGACCTTGAAGTTATTGTGGATTCTAAACCACTGCTGTTAGTCTACATTAAATATGTAATCAAGGTGTCTACTCCTCACATGAAGAAACAGACAAATGGAGTTGCATTTCCTAGGGAGGAAAGCAAACCCATCTGTTTAATAATCTGTATTTCCTAAGCTTGTTCTTATTAGTCTTCAGGACTGAAAGTAATGCAGGGTCTAAAAGCTACCATATATGTGCCCCAGTAAAAGGTATTAATTTTAAAATAATGTATTGATCTTAATTTTGAGAACTATTTTGAAGATTGCCACTTTGCAAGACTCTCTAGGGTCCATCTCAACAGAACTTTCAGTTCTTTATTTCAAAAAGCAAGGCACAATCAAAATATTTTGAACTTCATATATCTTATATTTAGATATATAACCAGATCTATCTCAACCACTGTTGAGATACAGTTACTTAGATACATTCCAAAGTTCCAAAGATATCATTTTCACAAATCGATTTGACTAGGACTTGCATACAGCAGTGAACATAAAAAAAGACAAGCAAATAATCTCACTGAATTTTCACTGAATTTTTAGAGCTGGAAGGGACCATAGAGATCATCTAGTCCAACTACCCCGCTGAAGCAGGATTGCCTAGAGGTAGAGCAAGTCACTCAGGACTGCATCCAGGAGAGTCTTGAAAATCTCCAAAGGGGACTCCAGGACCTACCTGGGCAGCCTGTTCCAGGGCTCTGTCACCCTCACTGTGAAGCAGTTTTTCCTCATATTTGACTGGAACCTCCTATGTTCCAGCTTATGCCCATTACCCCTCGTCCTCTCACTGGCAACCACTGAAAATTTACAACAAAACACACATCTTGGTATTCCCAGGCCTCCATAATAAAAGCCCTTTCTGTTCTCTTTGAACAACAAAGATTAAAAAACCCAAACCCAAACAAACCACCTTGTGAGAAAGTTGAAAAAGCAAAGTAGGTGCTGTGGAAAGACTGTAATGTGAAACACATACAGGTTGGAGTACAGCGTATTAACAGTGTGGTCACTTTGTGCAACTTGGAGATGAGACAAATTGCAGATGCCTACACCACTGATTGAAGAGGAATTGTACAGTGCTTGGGCACCAATTACATACACTACTGAGATGATATAAAGAGCCTCAATTACAGTGGAGTATTCCATCAGTTAAAATAGCATATGCATATCAGAATAAAAATTAGTAAGATACTATTAAAGGTATAAAGGGTATTATACAATCTTTCATTTAGCATTCAATCTTTATGAGTATTGAATGGTAATGTACTAACAATTGCTGTGATATGCTTACATAATGGAAGCAAACAGAAATGTATGTCGTGTTTTACTAAATTAAATTTTAAGTAAGGTGAACTGATATACTAAAAACCATATAGAGATTAAGATCACCTAAACAAACTCAACATTTGCCTGTTTTGCAGAAAGTAATTCAGAATTTTCTCTCTTTTGAACTACAGTAGAAATAACCCATCATATCAAAGACTTCTAAAGAAGAGAAAGGTCATCCTTTTTTGTCAGCAGCACCAAATCACTGGTAAACATATAAGCAAGCGCTTATGAGGAGGTTGACTTTTGTGCAAGGAATCAACTTGACATTTGAGTATACTGAGCACAGTGAACAAGTGCATCACAGTAGTAGATGCAGGATATTATTTTTATTGACCTTCTTTCAATATCCTGATGCTAAAATTAAGCTAAGGTCCCCCTCCGCTCTTTGGAAGTGGTAAGAACTGGCAGAAAGGCTAGAAGGTAGAAAAAAAAGTAAGATTAATGCCTGTAGGATTCTAGAGCTACTACTGACACCATCAACTCTACCTGAACTCTTACAACACATGATGTACACACTCACATATAGACAGAAAGAGGGACAGAGAGGATACCAGGTAGGTATTTCTCTCATCTTTAATTTCATTTTGAGGCCAAGAGTGAGATTTCAGATATATGTTTCATTCTTTGATTCATTCTACAATATATCTGTTGCCTTTCAGAAAGTTATTAGACTGATGACAAAAGGAGCTTTACTGTGAAAATTCATCAACAAAATTAGCATTGCTCTCCAAGAACATACATCAAAGATTGCAATCATTAAGACAATTTAAAAAATTTTTTAAAAATGTGTGAATAGCTCAGAAAAGCTTCTCATTTAAAGGATTATAAAACCAAACTCAACAAACAGTTGTGCTGTGCCATGAGTGCTATGGCTGAAGTAGAGTCATTATTCAATCCAAAAACTCCCAAATGTTCATTATTGTTCCTCACAGAAGCCATTTTTTCTAGAAATATTTTGTATTATGGATACTGGATAGAACACCTATAATAAGTCTCAAATGCTGCTATTTGTCCATGCTTTTATCAGTTCTCACAAAAACAATTATTTGTACACTGTTTCAATGGCAAGACTTTATGGTACACACTCAATCATATTTTCTCTCAGTTTTAACATCTTACCTCTATAACGCCCAGAGGAGATATATCAGATTTTTTTAGGCCCACTAAGAGCTGCCATATGCACAGACATGGTAGAGCATTCAATAAATTTAAAATAGACATAGAAAAATTAGTGCAAAAGACTAGACATGCAATTTCTGCAGTTTTAAAGTAGCATAAGCATGTTCATGCTCAGCTTAAGCCAACATGAAAAAGAATCTTTGATTAAATCACAGTTGAAAGGGTGTGCTCTGTGTTTGAACTAACTGATTTTAAAAACTCACCTTACTTTACAACAGTGGTATGTGTGCAAGACGTCATTTCATAGGCCATATAGACCTTTAGACCTTAATATGTCTACTGCAATAATAGAACTCGACTACGCTCTGTTCAGCTTGTTTTCAGTAAACTGATGCAGATGTATTAAAATAGTTTTCATTTTGATCAAATTTAATCATTACTGGAATTCCACCTCAGTAATACAATTTCACTTAATGACAAACTTTCTTTACTGTTGGAGATTCATGCTAGCCCAATTTCCAGTGCCTGAATTGGTTTAGCTGAACCTGTAAGACAACCCTACTACATGGGCTCACTCTCTGTGCAAAACACCCAAAGGCCAAAGCCTTCAGGAAGTGTTACAACAGAAAAAAATCACAAATAAGACATATCATTCAGAAGAGTAACAGGGAAGACTAGAAGAAGAAGATATCCAGAAGTTTCAAAATAAAGATCTTTATTTCAAAATAGTGTTTGAGAATAGCACATCTAGTTAATATAAAATACAAATAGCAAGTTACCATTTCTTCAAATGGGCCGGTTTGCAGAACTATATACTGAAACACTGTACAAGTTCACAAGAACTATTATAAAATAGACGGTTAATTTCTGATGTTTTAATTTTATTTAAACTATATTTTCACATTTGTCTCCTTCTAATTCTGCTTGTTTTAGTTACAGAAGGTGCTTACAATATTGCCTATAAAGTGGAAATTACAAAACACAATTTAAGAATATAAATATAGAAAGGAATTCCTTAAACTACATACTAATATTCTCTGTTACGAAGATACATTTTACAAAAGTGCTAATATCTCTATGACAAACAGTAGCAGATTACATTTAAATGTCAAACAAATCACACACTTCTATTTTTTTCAATTGTCTGTTATACTTTGATACTAATCACTATGAGGGTTAATAAACACTATCTTCACTTCCTATTATTTCACAAGTGAAGTGGGAAAGAAATATTTGCATATGCGTGCATGCATGTGTGTAAGAGAGTCTCTACACATACGCATGTATGCATGAACAGAGTTCTTGTAATTATTATTTGTATTTTAACAGTACTGAAAGTAAAGACTTAGCAGTAAATACAGTTCCCAGGTTTTCATAATTTCAGTAAATCAAGAAAACCTCTGAGATTCTGTAAGTAGAAAGGGTTTATGCAGAGCAAACTGTACAAATAAACTTTTACACAGATAAGGGACTCCCTAAATTGGTATTTTCTTTTCTTTTTAAAATATATCATCCCGTAGTAAAAGGGATTATTACTAACATCCAGTATTTGCTAAAAGCTTGATATGCTAATGTGCAGTTTTCCAAACAGAAAACTGGAACTGCTCCAGCAGGGCAGGGCAGGAGACTAGAAGTCCTCTTGCCCGTCCCCAAAAGCGCGCTCAGACAAGAAACAGCCACAAGTCACCTCTCTATGACCAGAAGAACATGAGGAAGGATAGTTCTTGGTGCTGCCTAGACACAGAGAGCATGTCCCCACCAGCAGGGTGCCAACCATAGACCTACAATGGGCGAAGCACTGTCTAGAGTTTTTCCAAGGTGCATCTAGTCCCAGTGCTCACTGTGATGCCCCCAATTTCCCCAGAGGCATTATGCCTTACAAAGGCAAAATGCCTCCAGGCACTGCCACTCAACCAAGGCACCTCTTCCCCCTTCCCAATGTGGTTCACACTTTTAGGAGTCATAATTGAGCCCCATGGGCCTGATTCTGAGCTTGGGGAATTTATCAATTTAACTATACAATTCCTTATTAGCTTGCCTATTACCATAATATCTTTGTGCTCTCTAGCTGGAGCTAAACCAACAGAAAATTCTGACATTAATGGAAATGCACTTAGTTTATGCAACACAGATCTGAATCTGGCCCAAAATATGGACATACCCCCACACCCCCCCATAAGAATCAATTCTTCTAGTAACTATCAAAAACAGGTAAGAAACCCACCGAGTAAATCTGTGCTGCATCAGAATACACCACAATACTGCAGATATTAAGGCAAAAAGTAATACCTCCCAGCTCCCTAGTACAGTTGAGGATTTGGCTATGTTACCTTCAGTGATAACTTGCAGTAGTAGGCACTACCAGTCAGTGTTCACAAGGAGAAGCTTTGGTTAATATCAGACCATTTGTTGACTTAGCTTCACAATCCTGCGATCTTTAGCTTGTCACATTTGCATAAATTAAACTCGCTACAGCGGAAAGAGACGTTTTTGGACAATTCACTCAATAAAAATATGCTATTGGCTATCAATGACTCTTGTAACAAGACCTAAATTTACAAGATCAAACAATCTACAAATGGGAAATCTGGAGTGTAGATAGAAAAGTTTAAGTATGTAAGTAATCAAAAGTGTAGGTGGTTTACACGAAAAGTTAATGAGCTACAGATACGGAAGGGAGAAAGTAGCAGATGGTAAAGAACATGGGTACCATTACTCCCTAAGTCTAGGAATATCATAAACCTCTTTATATGTAGGACCAAATTAATTTCACAATTAAAGAAACCTTAATGGTGTAACAGGAAAAAAAGTTGCTCACCAGATTCTAACTATTTTTAAAGAATATAATATGGTTTTTAATTGTTTTCTTTATTTTTTTTTAAATAGTTACTTAACATGTAAAATCTATCTGAGAAGAAACATTTTTGCATTTACTTTTTGCATTCAATGACAGAATTCCTTGATGAAGCCAGTTTTGATTTGGCCTTTATACCCTGTTTAAATTCTGCCATGGTCTGTGGATCTTTCTTACATAGTGAAGAAATAAATCCTAAGCTATATGATACCAGCTGTAAACCCACAAACACTGACAAGGCCACTAACGTACAGGTTTAGATTCTTGAGTTAACTTCTGATAATTTCCCTTTTATGGCCAATTTTTGAAGATTTGTTAGTCTATTAGTCAGTTTGTTAGTCTAATGATACATTTCGTGTCTACACAGATTTCCAAAGTCTCTTTCTAAAAAAAAAACATTTCAAGTAATGTTAGTACTGAAGTAAAATATAAGTTCTCTATTCTGTCTTGATTGATAAAAACAAAATCTTGTTACTGTAGTCCATGGCAAAACTTACATTGACTTTAGTTTGCCAAATATTCCCATGGTATCAATACTGACAATGGAAAATACCAGGAATCTCTCTCAAACCAAGGAGATACTGAGAGCAAAAGAAATATTGCTAATGTGACCACTGTAGCAAAAACAACAGTAGATTCCTGATGCTGACTTTGAATTAAGTTTAAAATAATAGACCAAAGTTGCTTTTACTCCAAAGAGATTGAAATAAAGACATTTTGCTTTTCAGAATGCCTGTAAAGGCATGTTATACATGAATGCATTTGAGCATTCCAACATTAAAGTTGGTAAAGGCAAATTCTTAAGGCTTTGCCCTGTAGTTTCTTTTCTGACCAAAACTTGTCACTCAATTCAAATTACAATCCTGCTCTCATGCAGCCTGCAGTATCAGACCTATAATTCAGTTTCAATAAATTCTTCCATTTGCTAAGCCAAAAGGAACCTGGAATGTAGCTTGATTTTCACATACAAAACTATACAATTTGTATTAGAATACAGGTTTGAGGATTGCTTTTTAAAAAAACATTATATATATAGGGAATTAACAGTGCAATACCAGTTGGTTGTGTGAAAATCTTACCTTGATTGTCTTCAAATGTATTTAAAAAAAGCTCTCCAGTTTTATAGAGAATAAAATAAAAAGGGATAAATACTTCATGATGGGAAGCAGATCCCACAGCATTCCATGCAGATCTCCAAGCAATCTGAAGATTCACAACACGCGTCCATTATGCCACAGTCCATATCGCACGGGCAGTTACAGTCATCCCCCATCTCGTCCCCACAGCAGCAGCAGCAGGCCTCCGATGTGCAGATGCCACAGGATGCTTGTCCCAGAACAATGTTACAGAGGGTGAGAAATTCACAGAACAAGCAAGCCAGGATACAGTGAACACAGCAATCTTCACATGGACCGGTTCAGTAGCATGCCATGGGTGAACAAACAAAACAAACAACAACAAAAAAAAAAAGGAAACACAAAAAGAAGAAATCATTAGTATGTTATTCCAAATGCAGATATAACACAATATCAAATAAGTAGCTGAAAGACAATGATTCAGAATAAACATAAGGTAACACAACAAAGAACATGCTTCCCATCTTCAAGGTCACTTTTGCAATCTAAACTGGTCTCCAGTTTAGTATTGGGTTGGGTGCAAGTTTCTTTTCCCCACTTCACTTCATGCAAATCCCAAGTACTAAACATCCACTTAGATTCATTTCTCCAGTCATTTATTATGTAAAATATCCATATGTTTTATCTTCAGTTGTAACTTCTTCCAGCAGGCCCACAAAGTGATTAAAAACAAAGACAAAACCCTACAAAAAAATCAGCTTGTGAACAAAACTATCTAAAACTTTTTCCAGCCTCTCACAGTGCCCATCTGAAACTGTTTTGTTGGCTAGCTAGTTATGAAGAAAAATAAGGGAGTTGCCACAACATCTGTGCTTTCTTCGTAGTTTTATGCATACCTTAAAACCAGCATAAGAGTACGTTATACCTATTTGTGTAATTTCAATAACATATTAAACATTCAGTCAAAATACAGACTTTTCTATTGCCTGTCTACACAAATCTCTTGGTAATCCTTTTAATGTACTGCTCTAATCTCCAACTCTACACCTACACCTGAACATCAATATCTATCTCTCATAAGTACTATAAAATTACATGAGATAGTTGAGATGTCCCACAAAGCATCTGCAAAGAGTAAATATATGGAGTAACTTCAAACAATGAATATATCCATAAGACATGACAGGAAAACACAAAGACTGGAACTAAACATGCATCAGAGAAAAGGAGGCTGCAGGAGTGAGGGATATACTCCATTGCTTTCACTCTCCTCCCATAGGTATGAAACATATTTAATTTGTAAGAGGCAGTGAACAGTCATCCAGAAACAAAATGAAAACTTAAAAATACAGGAAATGTTCAGGACAGAGAATTACTGTTCTTTCCTAGCTTCAGCTATCATTCTTCTTTTTACGGCTTGTAAGCCTTCAACTCCTTTAGCCACAGACAGTTGAAGATTGGGAAAACATTCTGGGGAACATATTCTGCCCCATCTCATTCTTTCCCTGTTCCTACAGTCTATCACAAGTATCTGCTATGAGAGGCCAGTGGGAAAGACATGATATTGAGCTATTTAGGCATTCAGGCACCTCAGGTGTTATGTTCTTACTGTTCACAGATTGGAGACTGTTATTATAGGGGAAAGATTGCAATCGCTTGCAACAGTAATACAATTGCCAGGCTTCCTAAACATATTCATTGCATCAAAAATGATGCAGTAGCTGTGACTGGTTGATTCCAAGTACTTCCAACATTGCAGGAACTCTGATGGCAGGATAGCGTAGCGATGACTTGACACAAACAAGGACAAATACAGCAATGCAGCAACAGAGGCTCAGACTTGCAAAATCTGTTATCAAGAAGTAAAGTAACTGCCTGAGTTCTTGGCCCACACCAAACATCACATTGCTGAGGACTGATTTCTCCTACTTACTACATTACTTAGATTCAAACCTAGCTTGAAAATACCTGTACAGCAATGTGGACACAGTCATAACATAAATAGTGAACTCTTATGCCCCAAAGAAAAAAAGGAAATATCATGAAAAGCAAGAAGGAGAAAAAAAGCCCCAAACCAAAAAAAAATTCAAAAATTCCCCATTACTGTACAGAATGTAAAACTGAAGAGGAAATCTTTGAGCTGTTTTTAAAGAATGTTTTTGCTTGCACTAAAAGGCTGCTTGTCTGAAGAAATACTGTCACTAAGTAAATGACCTTCATAAAAAACCCAGAAGATATGTGATATAAAGCTGGGGAGTATCAGTTCACTGAAGAGGACCAAAGCCAGACCGATAGTGATTAATTAGCTGGTTGTCATGGAGATGCCGTTAAATTTGTTCAGGTACTATCTCCTTTCAGAGTTTCTTTTAATATGAAGAAAAAAACACAAAGAAGCCAAGAGTTCTATCTAAGAACTCTTATTTGAGGAGCTGAATGTTTTACTATTTTGCATCTTTAAAACACAGCTGAAAGAAGCTAATAGCACAACAAATGTTGTTCTACAAATATATTTTTAAGCAAAACACAATAATAAAACTTAAAGTGTATCAGTATTGAAAATGAGAAGCTCAAACAAATCTTTTCTTCCTGCAAGGATACATAAAATTGCAGGGAAAGAAATAAACATTCACATAATTACAATATACATATTTATTGATGGGCAAGAGACAGAGGTCATAGGCTATGCAAAAATGCACTCAGAAAGCACTTTCTGGATCCAACAAAAGAACTTTTCCCTCCTAATCTAAAAAAACACTAAAGCAATACTTATGAGAAGAGGCCATGTTGATTTAAAAGGTGTTTCAGAGGTAAAAGCTATCAAAAATGATTCAAGACAGAAAATATTTTGGCCATTAGTGCTATGATGGAAACTCTGTAGATGGTCTTTCTTTCCATTTCTTCATCAGTGACTGAAACACTAAAATGATTTATTTACCTACTGCTTATTTGCTTCTCCCCAGATGGTAAAAAAAAATTTCCATTCAGAAAATCTTCATATAACAATTTTACTTATTTTTCTTAACCCATGCAAACACTTAACACAAAGTGGAGATACACTTTACTGCTTTCTCATTCTTTCAATGACTCATTTGTACAATGAACATAAACTTTGATCCACATTTCAAGGACAAAACTGAAATAATCATACTTTTATATTCTTCATGTTGTTGACTTCTAATAGCTATCCAGGTAGCAATTATTTAAAACACGACACAGCATGCTGTTACCTAGTCCTACATAACTTGCTGAATTCAGAATCATGACTTTAAAGGTCTACAATACATTCAAATAAAAAGGGTGAAGAATAGTGTCTTCCATGTATGACTCCTACATCTTAGCTTCTTATCTACAGATGTAATTACAAGCAAAAGAAAAAGGTACAGTCACAGTGGTTTTTTGTAATAATAAACCAATTATTACAATTACAATTACCAATAAACCAATTATTACAAATATTTTGTAATAATTACAAAAAATAAATTTTATAATATTTAATAATTACATAGCTAAAAAGTACTTCCTTTGGTTGCTGTTGCAGGATGGTAGAATCCAGCCATGAAGAAGATGCTACATAAAGCTCCCTCCAAAACAGATGACTTCAGATTTTTCATTACCATGTTGGAGACCACTAAAATATATTTCACTACTTGCACAAGACTCTCTAATAATTCTTTCCTGCTTCCAAGGCCAAAGAGACTATTTTATATTCACAGATTATTTTAAGTTTCAATACTATTTTAACATGCTACGAATAAAGATTATACGTAACTTCCACTCTCTGACCTTACCACATGAAAATCCTAACAGTTTTTGCAGATGAGTGAGTAGTGGAACACATTAGTCCAGCTGGAACTAAACTTAATTTTTATATTTGGGATGAATTTGGAAAGAAAAAAAAAATAGTAAATTTGATAATGTCTGATACCATGTTTTCTGGAAACATTGAATATATTTTATGATAAAGAAATGATACCATAATATCAGTTATGACACTATATTTCTGTAAAGAAATGCTAGCTTAAAATGATCTATTTTTTATGTTTGGTTGGTTGGTTGGTTTTCTCCAGAACTAGAGGTATTCTCATTCTTCTTTTCCCATTAGATATACTAATGCAATTTAAGAATTAGGAGTGTGCTTTTGTCAAGGACCAAACTCCATCTGCCTTGATGTTCATTATGCAGTATTGTTGATAAATAGTTAACTCCCAAGTTTCTTGGGGTTTTTCATTAAATACTTTCACAGAGAAAGAAGCAATTACTTTATGTCTCATTATGTAAGCCCACCATTAACGTATATAAGCTTTTCCTTAGAATTTCCACACTACATCACACAAGTCTCAAATTTCCATTGCTTTTCAATTCTTCTATTACACTTAATGTAGAAATACTGCACAACTGATTGGCACTATCCAAAAGTTAGAATGTGGGATGTCAAATACCGTACAGAGGTATACTTTGTTTAAAAAAAAACCAAAACACCAACCAACCAACACAATACATTTGCCCTAGTTCCTTTATCAAATGCATTTATGATTTCATCAAAACATCATATCGCATTGTGATAAATTATGATAGGCTTAGTCTGTAGGCAGTGATAATATATTTTATTAGACCAACTCAGAGCTGGAGAAAAAAGATGAGCTTCAGATACTCAAGCTTATCTTCAATTATCCTTTCATTTTCCCTGGGATAAAAGTTAAACCTAAAGTTAAAAGGGTCACTCCATGCAGCATTTTTAAATACCGATGTAAGTAAAGCTGTTTCCTTAGTCCTTTGGCACATCCCCAGAAGTTACACATTTGTTAGGGAGCTTCATCAAAACTGTTAAACAATGCCAAGGCAAACAGAAACCCAGCCAACTCATCCAAGTTTTTGCTTACATCATACATGCACATCCAGCTTCTTTGTGCTGATTTAACCAAAGAGTGTATACAGTAACTGTAACATCTACTTTAACTGGATTATAAACATTATCTCGGACAATATCCAGACAAGAAATCACCTAAAGTCACTTAAAACTGTTTACACACTGTTATTCAAAGTCCAGAGGGCCCCACTCTACCTTATCCCAGTTGTAACAACTGTGCTCAATTAAGGAAAAGAAACAATATCAACAGTAAAATAACTTTAATTTCTGCCCATGTCTTTTGAACATGTGCATGTGCACATGACTTTATTTCTAAAATTTTTGCATACAGGTATTACCTGGATATTCAATTCCTTTTAAGTACTGAAATACATATTCCTTTTACTTCAACTTCCCTTTTATCAACTCATCTTCATTTTAATGAAAAGATGTAGCTCTACTTAAGAAATGGGCTTTTAAGAGAACTATTGACCATCAAAACTGTAGAAGGGCCACAGAAGTTAAACTGAAAAACGTACACAGAAACATGTGCACAGGCTGATCTGTGCTGCTGTTGTAATGTTCGACACTAACTTGTCACAGACTGACCCAATAAGCTTTCATACTGAGCAGGCAGGTCACATATGATAAAAGGGTTTCATGTTTCCAATGGTAAATAAGCTCACTTACAGGCTGGTGACCCTGGCCAGCTTCTTACTAACTATACTCACTGAATTCAGACAACTCAAAACAAATCTCCAGGCATTCTGCTGTCTCACAGCGAGAATCAAAAAGGGCAAAACCGCAATCAAAGTGGCAGCCGAGGTCCTCAGCAGGGGTTTACTCCAGGCCCCCGCAGAGCCCAGAACAGAAGCCCCAGCAGGTGCTACCGGCATCCCGCGGGCTGGCGGCGGCGGGGATGAAGACGCGGCGCCGATGGCAGAGACAGCTCACAGCCTGAGCAGCACGGTGGGGGAAGAGACAAGGAGAAAATACCCGGCACCAGTTTCTAAAATGTGTACATTGCACAGAGGTGGGGCGTAAACTTGGGGAAAGCAGCATGCGTGGCATCACACCACCATTCCCCTGGCACATGCAGCCTCTGCTACATTGAAAAGAAAACTCACTGCTGCTCTTGCGGCACTCAAGAGGAGAGAAAAAAAAATGTTATTCAAAATTCTAGGTCCAAAAAGAAAGTAAAGTTGACTGAAAACTCTTTTTCAGTTTATGCTAAGTTATATAAAGCAAAGTAAGGTGCTCCTACTTCAAATAGATGTCTCCTACCCTGCTAAAAGAACTACTCGCTACTTTCCACATGTACGCACCTAGTTGTTCTTAAGACCCTGGCTTAACACAAAGTCTGTTTCGTGGTCTTGCTTTGTCTTCAGTTAAGCCACCAATATCACTTGGGATACGCTAATAAATTAATGTAGTCAGCAGCGTGAGTTAAATAGTAGCCAGCAACCCCATGCTTGTATTCAACATCTAGAACAGATGAAGTGACATTATACTAAAAAGAAGGGAGAAAAAAGTCTCATTCAAATGCACCCTGAAATGCTGAATTTTAAACACCAGATTTCTAAAAAACCCACATGTTGGGTGAGATTGTTTAGTGCATCTCTAAGCTTAGTAGCAAAAGACAGTCCAGAAGATTGAGGAAGGTTGCTTCAAGCTTTGCTCCTGGAAAATCAAGAGTTAAATCTGGCAGCAAGCCTAGACTGCCTATCCTTCCCCAGAGTCTCACCCCTACACTGAAGGCTTTCTTTATCTACCTCACTCCTGCATCTATCCTTATTACATTTCCTAAGGCCTATCTTGAAAAAAATCCCTGGAATGAAGATGCCTTTTTTGGTTTAGAGAGCCTGGGAAGGAGTAAAGTGAAGATCTCACCGCACATACAGGAGGCATGCTTGTGATCTGCTCACCATCGTTTAACAAGCTACCATTTCCAGATTACTACATCTGGAATGTATTCAAAAATGTCTCAGCCTTTTGAACACATGAAGTACCGCCCTAAATTATCAAATTATCAAAAGTTACTGGAGTTGTGGGAACACCCCCTAACAAGTGTAGTAACTTGTGAGGTCACAGCAATTTGATCAGAAGTGAGAGCTCCATTTTAGAAATGAATTAAAACCTCTATTCCTACTTTCCATCATTAAGTTTTTAGAAATGACTGCTTTGATTAAAAAAAATGCACGACATCAAGCTTCATAAAGTTTTGGTAGGAAAACTTAGTTTGTTTTTTTTTTTGCAAAATGATTAGTGCCTACTTCATTTTTTCCCCCCTCCACCCTCTTAATTAAATTCCTCTCACATCCCTCCCACTGCCCAGTTTATTCTTCCCTTTCCTCCTCCAACTCTGCATATGTCATTATTACTTACCTTCCACTACTCTGATCACATGTGTATGTTGTTCAGTTACCCCTTTTTCTTAATTTCCTAAACTCTAGATTTATTTTATTGTTCAGCTGACTCACTGCTGTCTCCTTTAGACCTCCTCCCCTCTTTAAGTTGCTTTTGATATGTACCACTGCTTCGAATCGCAGTATCTAAACTGCCTTCTTTTTACTCATTTACAATTGCTTTTTCAGCTTTCCACGGTGTTTCTTTGCACTGTACATAACAGGTGCAAGAGAGTGACAATTCTCTTTGCTAGTGGTCTACCCACCAGAGTTTTGGAAGAACCATGACACCTCTGACATCAATAATTTAAAATATTATTAAAATTTCTTTGAATAAAAAAAATCTTTTATTCCCAATATGCACTGAAACCTATACAGTCCCTTTGAAAAATCTTTAGAACTGACACAGTGTTTAAAAAATGCTTTTTAAGAGAGACACTCCTACTATTTCATAATTCCTTTGAGTTTTTTGTAGTGTAAGTTATGGAGCTGAGTAAGATTTCTTCAGGGACAATATGGATTAATAATAGATGCAGAGGAAGAGCAGAACTGGTGAGTGCACTCATAGCCTCCTAAGCCTCACTGGATGTGAAAGTGTTTCTAAGCAGCATATTCTGGAATGCTGACATGACTCCATACTCTACAGACTCATTTAAAAAGGCAGATTTCAAAGCTTTTATACTACAGCTACATTACCAAAATGTCTGTTATGTTTTAAGCACTTCCAATGCAACTTCAATTCCCAAAGTTCCCAAGATGTGATCTACAGCGCAACTGGAGATTACAGCTGAAACAATTAATAAGAGTTATTAACTATGGTGTGGGGATTTTGGTGGGGTGGGGGATTGAGGAGCCTTATAGCTTGCATTAGGGCTGTCTAGCACTTTGGAGACCAACAGGAGCTGTACTGACCTTCTTCATATGAAGATGTAAAGTAACAATGGACTTCATTTAGCTTTCTGGTGTATATATCCACTGAAGACTTCACTATATGATGCAGCACACTGCATTTGCTAACCTTTTAAATAAGCATAAGCCCAAATGTGATCCTGTGCAGAATGGCTGGCAAGCCTGGATGTTTCTTGATTCAACCCTGCTTCAACCACTACCAGGTTTTCTATTCTCTCAAAAGATAAGATGTTATAGAGCAAAATAACTACCAGACCTGGACTAATTGTACACTACAAATAGGTGTAGTGCTCCTGAAATAGCCACAGTCTTTTAAGAACAACAAGAAAATAAGCAGCTTTTGGGAAGGAATAAGAACAAGTGAAAAAAATATTTTCTCTTTTTTTATGTAGCTTGATGACCAGGACCTTCACCTTCCTTCCTTATGAGGACATACTTTGTTCCTTTTCTCTGGCCACTTTGTTTCACTTAACACAACTTGTTATTCTCCTGACTGGCAACAGAGCAGAACACTCAAGGTGGAACACAAGAGAGACAAAGTAAAAATACATGGCATGTACTTTCAGGTGTTTTTTTTTTAAAGCAAAGCTCTAAATGAGATCATAAAATCCAAGGTCATACATAACATTACATTAGAGCCACCAAGCTGGTGAGGGGTCTGGAGAACGAGTCCTATGAGGAGAGGTTGAGGGAACTGGGCATGTTTAGTTTGGAGAAGAGGAGGCTGAGGGGAGACCTCATTGCCCTCTACAACTACCTGAAAGGAGGGTGTAGAGACGTAGGGGTTGGCCTTTTCTCCCAAGGGAATAACAAGGGAATGATATGAAGCTGTGGCAAGGGAGATTTAGATTAGATATTAGGAAAAATTACTTTACT
>BJBW01005342.1:0-17257 GCA_004320125.1 Scolopax mira | reverse complement strand
AGTGCCCAAGATTATTGGTCTGTGGTGGGGTGTGGGTATAGAGTTTAGTTGGTGGGTGCTTTTTTTTTTGGGGGGGGGTGGGGTGGGGTGGTTTATGGGTTTGTTGGGGTTTTTTGGGGTGGTGTTGGGTTTTTTTTTTAAGGTGTGTGGGGTTTTTTTTGTTTTGTTTTGTTTTTTAATGTGGTTGGACTCAATGATCTCAAAGGTCCCTTCCAACCACTAAGATTCTGTGATTCTGTGATAAGGAATAGCAAAATTAAAGCAAATCTGAAAGCATTCAAGTTCACCTGTATTTCTTTCTACGAAAATTATCTGGACACTATAGTAAAACATTGAAGTAGCTGAGTTAATTTGGGTGATTGTTTTTTTAATACAGCACAAAAATTAATATAATTTATCTCTTTCTGCATACGATTACACTGCATAGATGTGCACAAAACAAATGCACACCTTCAAGTAAAGTCAAACCCAACAGTAACCAATGGCTTCTGAGGTCAATATGGTACAAGTTAAAGCAAAGCCAAGCAGTTAAGCAGCGTTGCAAATAATTTCCAATAGTTTTCTATCTTTTCCATCTTCCTGTAAACTTTTTCAATAGTTTCTATGGAAATGTCATTGGATCAGAAGACACAACTGCTCACAAAAATATCTCTTTGCCCACAAAATTATGATTCATAATACAAAGAATCTGTAGAAGTTAAGTTCAAATTAATTTATGTCTACCATTTTGAAAGAGTGTCTATGCAATCCTCAGTCACAGGGTGTACTCTCCTCACTTTGTACAGTGAGATGTATTCATCAACTACATATATTGTTCATTTAAATCCAATTAAACTCCTTTGAACAAATAACCTGACTAATTAGAGGAAGTTTTTTAAGTGTAGTCTTCCAGACGCAGTCATAAGGGATTGTAATTTCTTAAATTCATGAAAGTAATTATTTTTAAGTTATGGATAAATAATTTTTCCTTAAATCACGATCTTTTCTTTGTGTTACTTTAGATATTTCAACTGGCCACTGTCGGAGTCTCTGATTATCCATCTAATCGAAAAACTGATGGATGATAGAAGAAATTACATGTATATTGATACTTCCTGCAAGGTAACAGCTTGATAAAATTATCACTTATAGCCTGCAGTTCTCCCATGCAGCCCTACACGATAAATTACTGAAAAGCTGAAGAAATTGTCAGAAGGCTTGTACATGCGTGCATGCAGACGTGTAGACACAAATACCCTAGATATACTTTCATCATTGCACAATAAAACTTATGCTTCCCTCAGATTAGTTAACAGAAAATTGAGCAGCAGATATTAGCAGTGTGGGTCAAGCTATTCAGACCATATATCCCACATTCAAAATGAGAACATAACAAAGTTAGATGTACGCCACTGAATATATTTAAATTTTGCTATTAGATAACTCAAGAAACTACATGTGACAGTAAAGGTTAGCCTGTATTTCTGTATATCAAAAATATGTAAATTAGTGGCACAACTTAATGTAATTATATTCTAATTCAGACACATCCTTCAAAATATCAACATTTCTGACTGTACATAGAAAATTGTATATTGGCAGTTTCAGATAACCAACACAATCATGTGTTGGATATTAAAATCAGACATTAGTACTTCCAGCTATATGTGAAGGTATCTTATTAATTTTCTCCTCAATCATTCAGTTATTTAATATAATAATTGACAAGGTTATTAAAAACAAACAAAAACCCCACTGACTGTATTTATTCCAATATAATTTTAGAAAAAAAGGAAGGGCTTGACATAAATAATTTTATAATGGCATGAACTATCTCTTTAGACCTCTGCAATTTCTTTTTCAGAGGTTGTATTTCCTAAATTCAGAGGCCTACACCTTATACAAGGTGTTTGAATACATCTAGGCCTCTTGACTTACAGTTTTTTAAAATCTAAGAAAAATACTGGGTGGGAGGGTGAACTGGATTTGACATAGAAGATAGAGATAAGGGGAATATAGCAAGTATGAAGTTGTGATTTTGGAAAGAAATGTTACAGGTCTGAAAGCGAAATAGAAAAATAACAGTAAGTACTTGAAGATAAATATAAAAATAAACCATAGCAATGAGGACCAGCCCGTGGCACAGTCCGAGAGAAGTCACTAATGATATGACTGAGATTCACTCAGTAGGTTTGATTGAAGTAGTTGAAGTCAAGAGAAATCACTCCACTGACATCAGTAGGCTTCATTCAGGTCACTATGTGCAGATCTTCTAATCCCTCTTCCTTCCACCTAGGCTGAGAATCTCCCCCATTTCACAGAACAGTACCATTTCCCATTTCTCTAAGAATATGTGCCTGTACCCACTCCTCAGAGTTTTTTTTTAACCAGTGACATCTATGCCTGCCTCAAACCAATAAAAATTTATCTACCCTCTGCACCCTTCTCTAACAGGCAGGAGCAAAGCCCATTGAGTATATTAGTGCTAATGGGAAGGCAGTGGATTGAGGAGAGGCTGAAGAACTTTGGGACCATTAGAGTAATTGCAAGCAGTGAAAACACACATATGCAGCTGAAACATAAGGGAAAGAATTTACTTTTGTTTATTTAAGCTGTGCATAGGGAGTACAAAGCTCTTTTATGCAAATTATTTACATCCCAAATATAGCATTAAGGCACACTAAACACTGAAGCACAGGTCCAAATTTCATTACTTAGTGTTCAGACCTTATGGCTAGTCAGAATATCTACTAAGACAACTTTTCAAAAGCAAACTCAACCCTCCTGGAGACCTGGACTTATTTATTATGCTTTGAACTATTGCTTTTCCCTTTTTTTCTGACGTATACATGACAAAATTGACAGGCGTTTCTATTGGTTCAGGATACTGATACTAACTGGAGTGACTAAAACATTATCAGACTATGTCACAGCCAAGTGTTTGAAAGCAAGAAATCTCCCATTGCTTCAATTTCCTTCAAATACTTAATATTTTCCTTTGGGGAAGTAACTTGTGTTTTATCGTAATCATTTCTATTTGCTTCTGGAGCATGAGTCATGCTCTTCAATTATTTTCAGTTGATTGTGTAATTATTAGTGAGAATAGGGTTCGGCTAGTTTTTATTCAGTTTGTGCTTTTTAAATGAGAATTTCTGCTTACCTTCAGGTGAAGTACCTGGCTTTTGAGAAAACACAGAGCTTATTTTACTCTTCTTGCTGCTGTTGCTGTTGACAGACAAGGTGGACTGAATTTTTCTGTGCATTTTTTCTGAAACAGGAGCTGAAAGTTTTCTGTTGTCTGCAGGCACAAGCTTGACCCCGTTGTGAATTCCACTTCCATTACTCAGACCCGCATGGCCATTTTGGATTTTGCCACTTTCTTCCTCACCCCTTTCCAGTGCTGAAGTATTTGGCTGAGGCAAACGTTGAGGTTGTGCTTAAAATGAAAGAGAGAAAGGGTTAATTTAAATAACTGAACACTTTAGGCTAGAGTGGGAAGGCAACTTTCATTGCTTGTATTGATCAAAGAATAGACCACAAAATTAACATTCCCTCAACAAAAAAGATAGCTAAAAATATCTCTAGATTAAAAATAATTATTAGGTACTCAGTGCCTCAAGTCTGTATAAGGCCTAGATTCCCTCTTCATCACTGCATGGAAAGGTTTGCAATGCTCTGAGAGAATAAGGCAGTAATTTAAAGAAGGAAAAAATCAGGAATGGGAGAAAAAGTAGCAAAACTGAGATAAACTTGGGTTAAGGGAGTCAAATGAAGAGTGGGGAGAATTGCAAAAGGAGAGAAAAAGGTATATGAGAGAAGACGTAGACTGCAGTAATGGAAGTGAAGCTGCAGGTTGGCCAACCTGCCAGTCTTCAGAAAATAAACTAAGTGACAAGGTAGGATGCTCCCCATCAGGGATCCCCACACCAGGCCAGTATATTAAAGAAGAAAAGGAGCATCCAGGTAACTAGCAACAGTTAGAGCTTAAATTCATAAAGATTGTGCATTGCACAATTGTGTTCCATGCACAATTTGTGCATGGAAGAACAAAACCAGTCAAAATCTGGTTTTGTGAAAGAGATGATCCAGCAACTAGAAGGAACACGCATTCAAATACCACAAGCCAAAGACTTCCCCTTCAGATTCCTCAATTCAGAAACACAATTTTAGAAATAGCTGCAATGGGCGATTTAGGGCTTTAATGGCAATAAACTGATATGGTCAAAGGCAAAAAAAAAACCACAAAACCTGTCAAGGCAGGAATCTGCAGTGGCCTGGTTAACACTCCAAGAGAACATTCTAATAAGCGAGAATGAAACTTGACCATTCTTTGTTGAGCTACTGTATCATAAAAGAGCATATTTTTAATAACATGGAAAATACATTGTCTTTATATTTAAAGTCTGTATCTAAACAAAAGAAAATATTTTTTTTTGATTAAAAAAAATTTCTAATTAAAAATTCTTATTCAGAAAAAAAATACAGACTTTGTTCAAAAACTAATTAAACTATACACATAGTGACAACAAGATTTCATAATCAAAAAGCATCAGCCCAATCATCTCTCCTAATCAAAACACTACTGAATCATGCTTGGACATAAAGAGGTTTTCAGACAGTCCAATCTTCAACTATTTACAAATCTATTATCAAGGAAAAAGCCCAGACTCTACTGAACACTCAATTGAAGTGAAATTAGAGAGTACCAGAAGTAAAGAAAAACAGGGTTGCAGTTCATTCCCTTTTCTGAGTATTTACATCCATTTTCAGATTATTTCACAATATTGCTCTGTATTAGATTACATTGTGTCCAAGATAATGATACATATAGTTAATTATGGCTAGCTTTCTCTAAAAGAAACATCTCCAATGATCAATTCAGGTACAAGTGACCGAACTTTTGGATAACTACTACTGGGACACAAAGACCTGTGGTCTCTAGAAAGACTATCAGTTCTGAATTTGGTTATCAACCCCCCCCATTCTTCCCTTTTATCAACGACACTGACATCATTCTCAGATTGCTTCCTCCAACTATCATAAACTTGTCCTAATTAAACTTCATATATATCTTAAACTTTAACTCCTGGTTACATTCACAAGCAAAAAGAGCTACTTTTCGTAACAGCTTCAATATGATCTGGTTCGTTTTTTCTTGCCATTTGATTTTTTTAGTCACAGCAACTAATATTTTAAGATACCCTAGACTACCCATATCTATGTAGGTCAGAGTAACCCTGATTGAACCTGCTTTAGAAAACTGATAATATTGTGTTGCAGGAAAGGGAGGGCTGGGGGAAACATTTAAGCTTTAGTCTCCCCAAAGATGTTGCAGGGAAGATAAAGATCATTCCCTTACTTTACTAGCAGTAACTACTCAATAACTTCCCAGCCAACAGAGCAGCAGCACTACACTATCTGGCACCCAAGTATCTAACTGTTGCCCAAGAAGTTTTTGATGGCAGTACAGAAACTGTTTCTCCTTTCAATTTTGCACTAGAGCTCCAAAATCTGTGCATATCCATAAGCAAGGCACTTTCTGCTCTCTGGAATTCCATTTGTAGCATATATTCTGCTAACGTTTCCAGACTATCTAAAGTTCAGTGTTCATAGCCATAGTTCCCCATAGCTTTATTTTCATTATCCCTCTCAAATGTAAACTTTACTATTGAGAACAGTGTTTTTCACATTCTGTGTAACAATGCTTCCCCTACAGTTCCCAAACGTGCAGTTGCACCAATAACCTAGAATTACTGGGGAGGGGTTAACCTTCCCCAGTAAATAAAAGCAACAGACTATACTAAAATTCTGTATGTCTGGACACGCAAGTTTCTAAAACTGACAGTTATGACCTTTTCCAAGCCGTTTAAATTGATGGTGGCAGCTTACAATTGTTTGCATATTTTTGGTGCTTTGCTTCAATACAGAAACTGGGCAAATTATCCAAAATTCCATTTTCAAAATTAGGTGTGTTTTTGTCAAACTGTGGGTGAATGGGAAGTCTTGAGGCATCTAAACAGTCATTTGTATTTGCTTTCATTACTATTTTTACTAAGGTTATTTTGGGGGAGGGGGTGGGTTTTCTTGAGGGTGTTTTGTTTTTTTCTTTAATAATCCTGTTCCCAAAGTACTCTTACTTCAGTCTTTTAGCATTTACATACAACTTTTTAGCTGACTGGCTTTACGGTATTCACATGTGATATGCAGGTCAAATCAAAATGGAATAAAACCCCAAATGGATTAGTTATCTCAATTTAAATTTATTTTAACTTTATTGATAATTTTGCACTAGGGAGACTTGAATCTTATGGTTAAAACACACTTGAAACCAATTAGGAACCATATGACCGCATTCTAGCATAAAGAAAAAAAGCAATTGACAGATCCAAGATTAAGCCACAACCACTCAGTTTAAAACAGAAATATTTTTACCTTATTTTTTAAAGGTTGTGTATATCTTAAAAAAAAAAAAGGTGTAATATGGGGAACGACACAATGCTTCTTAAAACACAGTGATACCCAGGGACTCTCACTCTCTCTTTAATGATCCACTGCTCTCATTCAGCTGTCTTTCTTTTTTCAAATCTTTACATATGTGACAGCTCTCAAAAGTAGACCATAGACCATCTGGCATTTTCAGAGGTGTAACTTGTGCAAATTCAGCTCTACTGGGAACACAATGCTATCTTCTGCCTGCGTTATAAAAGATACAATAGAATGTAGAACTTATGAGTTGTTTTGAATTATTCATTTTTTGCCTGTATATTCAAGAAATTTTACAAACTCTGCATTTTGTACTACATAATCACATGCGTTAAAGGTACAAAGAAACTTTTTGACACCTCTTTTCTACAGAAAGATGGCATTTTGTTTGATATGTGAACATTCAGCGCCTGTTATATCATTCTAAACAGGCCGTGTGCTGCTACAAAAGATCCCATTTTACACTCTATGTATGAGCAAAAAATTTTATTCTTGATATTCAGTAACTAATGCAATACACATCAAAATTTCAAATATGAGTTGGATGAACACTCAGCATCTTCAAATCAGGATGGCACTGGTCACTTACTATATGTTAAAGATTGAAAAAAAAAATCATTCCTCACACAACACAGAAATATTGTCATTTCAAATATCCACAATGAATAGTTTCAAATGTCCTAAGAAATACTGTGCTTTTTAGGTTAATATGTTTTTAATCTTTAGCAAAACCAGTAGATTTAAGTCAATATTTTATACAGTGCTAACACTAGTGGATTTTCAATAAGAATGATAAATATTGGATTAATGATTCAATAGACTGAATCTTCTTTGATAGAAAACTAGCAGATAATGTAGCTAGTAATAACTATACATGAATCTGCTGCCTGTGGAAAAGCAATAAAAAGCCAATATATTGCTATAGCATATAATCTATTAGCATGTTTCACTGCTTCCTTGTCATTGGTTTCCTTGCAAAGTGGGCCTTAATACAATAACTTCTGCTGTTATTTAACTGTCTTTACATAATAATTTAATTGTGAGGTTACTATCTGGCAAATAAATATTCGAGTACTAAACATTTACTGCGATTTTGATGGTTTTGAAATAACATTCAAATTCTCATTCAAACTGTAAAATCCATAGCACAGTTTAAATGAATATACACATATATATGTACACTGATAATACATTGTTTACATCTTGCAAAATAACAGCTATTCTTAGGAGAAAAATCATGATGGATGCATTTAACAGGAAAATGTATGTCAACACAGGGAAACTCTAAACCAAAAGAAGATGGTCTAAGCTCTCATTAGGGATTTTAAACAAAAACACAAAACCAAACATACACAGAATACAGACTCCTCAGAGTCAAAGCGAATCAAAAGAAAACATCAGGAGGGAGAGAAGAATTGAGAGAGCTAATTAGTAGCCTAATCACATCAAAAGCAATTCCAAGGCAGCTGATACTGATGCCCGTGGTGTTTGCTAGGCTGGCCAATGCCACTGATGGGAAAAATACTCTCCAGTTTGCAGTCTGTATCATCTCTGCATACCCAGAGAGGTAAGAACGTTGCTTTTCTTCCTCTATGACACAACAGCTTATGACATCAGATCAGGCCACAGAAGCAGTATTTTTGCAGGTGGACTAGGGAGGAATAAAATGCTCAACTCCTGAGTGCAAAAAAAGCTAACCTTTGGTATTTTTAAATATGGAGACAATACAAAGTATCATTTCAATAGAAAATACCCTCAATGCTTCTCTGCCTCCCAAAACAGTTGCAACCACTGTAAAACCAGCTCTTTTGAGGAAATACAGAGGTCCTGCATGGGTCCATTAGTGCTGAAAGCAAGATCTACATACTAATTTGGGCTGGGGAAATTCTTTGATCTCAGTGGTAGCTGCTCCTACTCCCTCTGTATGGATCACACGGAAGAGACCAAATGCAAGGGAGGTAAGAATCTGGCCTCTGGTTTTTGTCAGTGCTTCTTCGTAACATTATGCTGGAGGGGAAAAATAAAGCAGGTAATGGATAGTCATGGATTGCGCAGTAAAACCAGGGGTTGCCTAGATTCTAGAGTAAAATTAAGGTGATTCCAAATTGCTTCCGGAAAAGTCATAAATTCCTGAGACATAAAAGGCAACACTTCCAACTGACTAGCAAAAAAATCTTACCTTTTCAAAAATATCACAAATTGTATGCATTCATATGCTTGATAAGCGTAAAATTTCAGTGAAGCTGAGAGAATTCAAATATCTCAATCCCTCTCCCTCCCCACTTTTCTAACTAAAATCCTGACTAGTCTCTACATGGATCTTGAAACTACATCAATAGTTTTCTCTGCCAAGCTATCCAGAATATTAACATTCAGATTACAAGATGTACCTCTGAGTCAACCTGTGAAGTGGCTTTTGTCAGCAATTATTTTTGAATATTTTCTAGGACATAAATAGCATATACTGCAGCTTCCATATCACAGAAGGCATACATTAACTAAATAACAAGGTACCATCAAGGTACAATCTATCTTTTAAAATCAATTTTTTACACTGAATTTTTTATACCATGATGACTTTACAAGGAAAACAAAGTACCAACTAACAGCATCAACCACCTTTTTAGAATTGCTTCTTCTAAGACATGAGGACATCTTCAAAATGAATACAATATATTATTATGAAACAGGATGGCCTTTGTAATGAAAATACTGTAGTAAAATTGCTGGTATGAGTTTTACAGGACCCACACTGAGAACACTTTGTTAAAATACGTCTGAGAACACATCCAGGGAACACCAGGTGTAACAGAAACGGGGCTGGCAGGGGACAAAGGGAAAATATCCCCTCAGCTCTCAATCAGTGAAGGGCTGACGAGAATGGCAAACGCATGTCTGTGTGTGTGTTTATGGGTTGAGAAGGCGACACAAGTGCATGAGAAGGTGCCAAGAGTACTCTTACATCTCTGCAAAGACACCCGCAGTGGCTTCCTTTGGAAGCACTGCAGGACCTTACACACCATTTGAAGACTTGCAGGAATTGTATAAAGATGTCTTTGACGTACACAGAAAGAAGCAGTTACCACAGGGAAGCATGAAAAGGGCTAGTAGCCAGAGGTTTACAAAGTTGATAGGCATTCCCACTGAAAATGTGGAGTGAATTTCTCTATTTACAAATCCTCTTCCCTGACATGTTGTTTTCAAAATGAAAAAATGCCTGCTGAATTTTTTAATGAGAGCAACAGCAAATTTTTAGTCTTGCTGAACTGAATAAATCCTTACCATTTTCATTACTTATCTTTTAATGATGAACTCAAAATCCAACTATCCTTTAGTCTTCTAATTACCATTAGATTATCAGTAAATTCTGCTCCTTTACCATACACAAATCTTGCGATCATTGGCAATGTTTTTGTGAGAATGAAAATATTGGCATCTATGATAAACTTTGTTGATGACTTGAAACTTCTTGCTAGATCATAATATAGTTAGAAACAAAAAGATGGTTCACATAATACAATGATTAGTAAACCACATCTACATCCACATCAAGTGACATATAGATCCTACTGTAGCATACAGTTTTTCATTTTCTGAGAACAAGCAGCAGCAGCAGCTTGCCATGAAAACTCCAAGGGAAGAGCCAAACACAAAACTGGGCATTGTTGGTTACAAGCACATAGACACCTGGGGAATAAATTTCTATATAAAGTTGTGTTCAAAAGTGGGAAATTTTACTCCAAGCTTTCCACTTGCTACATTTATCTCCTCATACACTCTGCTAGGACTGAAAAAGAACTGCAGTGTATCTGCTCTTATGTTCCATAGCAGTGGCAACCGTTGTACAGACATGTGCAGGTTAACTCATGGTCACCATTCCAACATTTCATGGTGTTAACACATTAGTCAATCACTTATAAAAATTATTTTATTTTTTTATTTAAGGCAAAATCCCTAGTTATTACCTCCTTTGTTTTCTATATAGGTAACTTATTAAGAGGCATAATGATCTGCTTGATTTTTGTTGCAGTTGTTCTTGTTAAATCTTTCTCTACAATGCATTGTGGCTTGCAGAAATTGGGCATGAGAAAAAAATAATACAAAAATTAAAAATAAGACAGTTATGCTTTTTGTTAATTTCTGTGATTAAGTGATAAAAGTTATTTATTTCTGAAACACAATCGGTGATTTAGTAAACATGAAGGCAGTCCCCAAAACTATAAGCGATACAAAGGGATGCCAGCCCATTAAAATCCCACCTCACCAAGGAACAGAATGCTTTGCTTATGGAGCTTTAATTTTAAAAGCAAGGTTAATTAACCACTAGACTCAAAAAAGGAATCCAAGCTGTTGGGATGACAATTACAGCAGTTATGCAATTAGTACCTATTACAACATATGGTTATACCACTGCATAAAGACACACTGGTGTCCCGTGGAACTTAAGACACTAAGTCAAATATTTGGAACAGTTTTGATGCCCCTCACCATTGTGTTACTTGTTCCCAAATCAAATAATGCGTATCAAAGAGAAGCTACAAACAACAGGATATGGCTTGCTGGGTATTGCCTCATAACGGCACAGCAGGATGTACCAGACAGGGGAGATAACCTCAATGTCATTAGCAGCTGTAATCTGGGCAAATGGACAAACAGGTCTTGGCTCCATCACCTCCCACTCCCATCCTCAAAACCCCAACAGCCACTGACAAACTAGACAATGTTTCACTGCAAGAAAAAACATGGGTTGGTGAGGCAAATAGCCTCTCAGCCTGCCCCTAGCCATTCTCTTCTGAGTGAGAAAATACTCATTCTCCACCGACCATATAGAGTTTTCAGATTACAAGATTACAGTGTTCAGGTAGACCCATATAAATATACACAACAACTGGCTGCGCTTGGTTTTAAAAAGAACATGAAGCCAAATGCTTGGAATGAGCAATTCACTTAATGTTCACTGCTCCCTTGATTTCTAGTCCTCCACTCCTGACCGAATTTCAGAAGCCTCTAAAAAGTGTTCCACCTCAAGTCTAAATCTGATGTCCTGCTCTTGGTGCTCTGTCTTTTGTCATCTTTATAATTCTAAGTAATACCCAGTGCTACTACTAACAAACTTACCAGAAAGAAAAAATAGGAATAAAAACAGGACAGCAACATAGAGAGGGCAATGTAAAAAGTTAGTGGGAAAACACACAGAATATCTGCACAAAAATAGAAATGCATACATTGATATCTGAGTTTCTGACCCCAATGCTTATTTTCTCTCTGTTCCTTCCAGCAACCTAGGGCTGATGCTAAGTTCAGCATCAGCTGATACCAAGTACCAGAAAACCAAAGGAAGAAAGAGAAAGTACAGCTGCAAGGAAAATGGAACAGGAGAAGCAAATGGGCAGTAACCATGAGGAACAGGCTAAAAATTGGGATTTTACATTATTAAAGCAATAGTAGGGCAAAAACATCAAAAGAAAAAAAGCAGATAGCAACCACCTAGAAGAAGACAGCACTGTAGGGGAAGGAGCCAGAAAGGGAAAAAAATACATAGTGAGCCACTTCAGTCTGTGAGGGCAGAAAAGAGTAGGGAAGAAGAAACAAACAAACAAACAAAAAAATCATAGACAAAAATCCCGGTAGAGCTGCAGTATTTGCTACAAATTTTACAAGAAAAGAATTAAATGATATATCACTAGATGATAAGCAATGAAATAAAACAAAGGCAAAAACATCATACTTATACAGTGATTGAAGCATATAACAATTTATGTAGTGTTGAAGCAATAGCTCCCCTTCTGCTCAAGGTCAGAGAAGCTTCCGGAGCCCAGGCCAAACATCAGACACATTCAGCAATAGCAGCATGATGGAAAATGGAAATTCTGTGTCAGAAAGCAAGGTGAGGACTCGATGTCCACAACAATAACTCTTCACAACCCAGCTTGTTGTTACTACAGACTAGATAGTTAATAGACTGATTTTCAGCACGAGAAAAACGATGTAGAAATGTAGTAGAGAGTCCATCTATTTCCAAATCCTGAAAATGCAAAGTGTGAGGAGAAAGAGAAGCCACATGCATCCACACAGCCAATATTAAACACACTGCGGTAGTCTCTGCTACAGATGTCCTTCAGCTATGGGATTTCCTGCATGTTAGGCAGGATCTAGGAGATAGGCTCAGGACCCTGTCACCAATCCCACCTGGCCACTATGCCCGTAAAATCACGGAACCATAGAGTGGTTTGGGTGGAAGGGACCTTAAAGATCATCTAGTTCCAACCCCCTGCCACAGGCAGGGATGCTCCAGCTCAGCCAGGTTGCTGGACAAGTGGGGCTTCCCCTTCCTAAAGCACCACAGGGACACCAGGTCGTCTAAGGATTTTGAGTTGCATACAGAAAGTCCAGGCAGTGCTGCCATAACCATTTGGGGCTGGGGCTTTAGGCCACTAACGCACCAGCTTTGGCATCAGGATGACCCAGAAATGACATCTCTTTGTCCTTTTTTTGACTTTTGATGTACCTTGAAAGGTATGGCACAATCTCACCAAAAACATTTTTGTGCAAACTGTACAAATTAGATTATTGAGAATACACCTTGAAAAGTCCTCTAATCAGAGTCCTTGAAAATTCTAAATTCTCTTTTTTCCTTCCCTAGATTCAAAACTGCAGGCAGCTGCGGACTACAGGCTGCATCTCTCCATCAGAGCTCACTACCCTTTCCCTTTCTCACCCCACAGGCAGTTTAAGTCTGGTTTACACTAAAACAGTGGTTTCATACACTGAAGGGAAAGGCAGTGTTATATTTCAGCAACTAAGAGTTTTCTGTGTTCAATTCAAAGTTGAATGTGCTTAATACGTAATCATTGTCACCAATTCTTAGCACAAAATAATTCAGTAAAAAAAAAAAAGTTTTGCTATTTACTGTATTCTACAAAATAATCTAGGAAGTCTTTTTTCTGAGTCAGCGGGACAAACCCACCCATCTTGGCCAAGCTTTCATACAAGATCTCCACTACATGTATTCAATAGAGAAAACAAAAATTATGATAAATGAGTTTTTGCCTGCTGCTCACGCACGCATGCCTTAAAGCAGTGCAATAGTCAGATTGCTGACCATGCCTGGCGAAGACCAAACTTCCTGTAAGAATGATGCACTTAGTTTCCTGAAAGGAAGCAAATCATAAGCTGCCCAAACAATTCACCAGAAAGCTCTGATATCTGAGCTATGCAGTTACAAATCTGTCCTGGTAGAAAAATACAGTGTCCTGTCAGTAACCAACAGCTACAAGCACAAAAATTCAGAGAAACAAATGCATTAATACAAAGGACAAAGCACCAGATTGTCTGAAGAAACAGGTAAATTGTCTTAATGTGTTGAAGTTATCTGTAAAATTTTTATTTCATCCCACAACAGACATAAAATTCTGATTCTCCACTCTGTTCATGAAACAAGATATAAATCTCTATGAAATTATTGTGCCCAAGTGATTTCAATATAATAGAGGTCAGTAGCACCTGCAAGTCCTTATATTGCAGAGCTGACTGAATAGCAGTAGAATACTGGTTTTTATCTCTAACATACAGAATGGGAGTATTCTTATTTCAACATGTTTAAAAGCATTCAACATTAGATATGGAACCATTTTCATTCTCTATTAAAAAAACCCAAAAGTTCTTTCAACTTCTAAAACTATGTAATGTGGCCCACTGAAGTTTCTTTAGTTCACCTTTTGTTTAAAAATACTACTAAGTAGCATTTAAATTTGGACAAGGTCCATGCTTTGAATCGGTGCTTCTTGCAACAAGGATCTCTTTTATTTTGTCTTATTTAGAAGACATATTTCCCTTTATTTGCAGATGAAAAGAAAATCCTTCTGTACACTAATCACAATTACTTTTTTTAAATAGAGTGCAGATACAGCAGTGAAATCTGTGCTATGTCAATATTATTCACAATGCTGAAGTGTCCATTTTTGCATTTTAAAACATTTTGTTACAAGGTTTTGCAAATAAGCTGAAGGATTTCGCAGAGAAGAAACAGCATTTTAAGTGAAAGCATTTGAATTTACAGGTTGGGGTTTTTTTGTCATTTCACAATTCAAGAGCTATAAGAAGTTGCAGCTGAGGCAGCAACCTCCTCTTACCCAAAAAGACCCAAAGTACAGTGGCAACCCTTGCCTCACAGCACAGACAGCAACTACACCACACGCAAACAACCTTCCTTTGCTGCTTGTAGAAACCTTCAGCCTCACAAAAACATCATCAGCCACAGCAGCTTGACGAGACTGGTGATGGGTGAGCCAAACTCCTGCCTCCATCCCTTTGTGCTGTGCAGCTGTGCCATGCTTGGGAAATATCTCAGACTCCCTTCTCACATTTCTTGTCCCTGAACAGAAAAGCTCTTAAGAAATCATCCAGACAATTGCCAAAAGAACAGAACTGCCCTGGTTTTCATGCATCCTTGTTCACTCTACTAAAGAGTCATGCCATCTGCCATTTTATTTACACTGCTGCCATAGTCCTGCCACCTGGAGTTAATTCCAGAACCTTTTTCTTCACTCACTGTCCTTCAGCATAACTAGTTACATTTTATTGTCCCATATAAATTTAGGCTTCCGGAATTAACACGTCACAATGGGAACATCTCCCTACCACCTTATGTTTAATTAGTTTTGTACTAATTTAGACAAAATTCCTTGTTTCTGTGCAGTGTGGTACCACCAAGCCAAGCTACTCAAAAATCATCAATATTTTATTTTTAAAGATATCCTTATTATAGGCATTCTTAATTTTGATTCTTTAACTTTCAACTTTTGTCAGGAGCAATAGATTAAGACCAGGTTAATGTTTTGCTTACTTTATGAAAATTTTAATTTAATATTATCACATGAGTCCAGAAGCTGAGATTTTCAGAGGTGTAACATTTAACAGTTGTTTGATTTTGTTTTTCTGAATGCACAGTATCTTTTCATAATGTTTAATTTACTGTTAATTCTCCAATAGTCAAAATACGAATAAGTAGGTTCACTGCTAGTTACAAATTAAAATAGCTTAAATGTTGATGTTAACACACAGAAGCTGAAGAGACCAGGCCATTATACTAAAGCACTTTAAAAACATTTCCAGTCAGCCTCTAAACACAACCTTCTTGTCATCAGTTACAGGAATAAGGACTGTTCAAACAAACAACAAAAAGAGGAAAAGGGAGGAACAGAGAAAATTATGCAAACAGAAAAGAGAAAAATGGCTTAGAGACAGTAATATAATAGGGATGGGTCAGTATTTTCTCTCTCTACTTTATAAAATAAATAAGGGAAAGAGGATGCAGAGCAATTTAATAAGAATGGGAACAAACTTTCAGCATTTTTCGAACTTTGACTCCACCATGATAGCCACCACTTCTCTTTCTACCACATCATTAATCCACATGTATTACAATTAACAGTGTAATTTAATAATATTACATATATGAAAACTACATGTGCATTACCCAAAGTTAGCTCTGTATCCTGCCTCACCATCCAAAATAGGTTTTTGTGTCATCTCTGTGAAAAACTGAGTTTGGCCACCGAGACGAACCTTTCTAGGCAGCCTGATCCCAAATCTTTTCACTAAAACTAAATGTTTCCTTCATTTTGAAATTCAAGCAGAAAGAGTATTGCTCACTAACCTCCTATATTTCTAAATTGTAGAGACCTAGATGTTCACTCCAGTTTGACACTGCTCTTATGGGCAGTTTTGGGCAGCATAATAATCTTTCACTGCCTTTCTGTCAAAATATGAATTTTATTTCAACTTTCAACTTATAAAATGCAGTTGAAATATACGTCTGTCCTAATAAAGAAAGGAGATGTGAAAAGGTACGTGCCTTCTAAGTGGCTAAGAAGTTTTATTTTTGAAGAAAGATGTATTTCAGAGCTGTCCACATTTAAAGGCATATTTGCTCCTGCTCCACCAAGGACCGGGCAAAAGGCTTGTGCTGCCCCTCAGGGGCAAAATCTTCCCCTGAAGGTCAAATCTGATTCATCAGCCACATATTTTATAGGCTTGCCTAACAGTTTGCTCTACTTGACTTGTCTCAAAATCAAATTTTGTAACATTTTATGTGCACCTTATACAACCTTAAGTCTGAGCTGTAAATCAATAAAGCTCACTTAAGCTTGAGGTACTTTTGCAACAGAAAAGAGTCTCTTAGTTGAAGTTCTGCTGTAACTAACATTAGCATTGCTAAATCTTTCAGTTTTCTCTAAACAAGTGTCATAATATTTATAGCTTCAGATGAAAGTGAAAATATGATAATCAAGATACTTTCCAGAATTTAAGGGAAGCAAGTTTAAAAGTACAACTTAAGCCTGTAATTTTCATGGGTCAAGGCACAAAACTCAGAATTTGAAAGCTCTTATGTTAGAACACCATGGGTTTGAATTTCATGCGCACTGCTCACATGCTCAGGAAGAGTGTGGTGAGTAGGACCCGAGAGGAGATCATCCCCCTGTACTCAGCACTGGTGAGGCCCCACCTCGAGTACTGTGTCTAGTTTTGGGCCCCTTACCACAAAAAAGACATTGAGGTGCTGGAGCAGGTCCAGAGAAGGGCAACAAAGCTCGCAAGGGGTCTGGAGCACAAGTCTTATGAGGAGAGGTTAGGGGAACTAAGGTTATTCAGCCTAGAGAAAAGGAGGCTGAGGGGAGACTTTATCACTCTCTAAAACTACCTAAAAGGAGGGTGTACAGAGGCAGGGGTCAGTCTCTTCTCCCAAGTAACAGGAGACAGGACTAGAGGAAATGGCCTCAAGTTACACCAGGGG
>BJBW01005341.1:159656-189070 GCA_004320125.1 Scolopax mira | reverse complement strand
CAGAACAGGTATTTATGTAGAGAAAGAAAAAACTTTTTCCACCCTTAAATACTCAAGCACAAAAGCAAGAAACCCTAGTATCCCTTTTTTTTGCAAGCAATTTTTTCATACAAAAATATTGTTCACCATACATAGAAAGTTTTTTTTTTCCTGCAATGGAAGTGGCTTGAGTTAAAAAATAAGTTGCCATGAAAACTACTTTCTCCAGTAATAAAAAAAGTACATACAATTTTACAGCAGTTTAAAGTTTAAGCATCAAATTCTTTTAGGTATGAAGTATTCATTTAACTATCTGCAACACAAATTAACTAAAGTCTTCTTGTGAGTGCACATACTTTATCTCCTCTTCTAGAGCAGTTTTGAAGAGTTTGAGAAGCAGATACTCTTCTCGTTGATTGGAGGCATAGTTGTATAGAGTGAAGATGACGGTATCCATAAACTTGGTTGATTTGTTTTGTGGCATCTGGAAAATCAGCTTTGCCAGATACGTGGGATTAGTCTACAAAAGAAACAAATGACTTAAATTCTATTTTCCAGGACAGGTTACCCTGACTTGAGGAGTAGTGCTCTCTACATTTCTCTTAATACCAGAAGCATTTATGTTGATTCCTATATATGTCACTTTCCACATTGGCTTTACTTTTTTACAAATTCTAATGCATAAGAAATCGCAGAATTAGCTATCTTTGATTAGCACCAGTAAGGATTTTATTTATAGTATCCAAACAGTACCTCTGTGCATCAGATCTACATATTCAATGACAATTTACCAAATGACAATGGCTATCTAGCAACAAGATGTTGCATACAACACATCCACTTAAACTTCAGTGGTATGAGATAAAAAGGGAACAGAGCAGATCCACTCTATGCAAAACAGACATCTTCTTTTTCACCATATACAATGCACAGTAACAGCGACAGTAATTTATATGGACCAAAAGATATATGGAGGAAAACATTAACTTCAGTCTGTACTGAAGCCAAAAATAATTCTCAAGAAAAACGCAGCTATTTTTCTTGCACTGTTTGAAGACAGTAAGGATTTTCTCAGTGACAGGAATTATTAAAAGTTGATCATAGTATTGCAGTCTGGATGTGACTTCAAAAATCTTTTCATAATCACTACTATGATCACTAAAACAAAGCAAGCAATATATTTCTAGTTCCTGTAACAATTTACTGTCATGATAATTTTTATATTGATTTACCTGTAAAAGGTAGAATAAATGTTGATAAGCCTCCAGTTTTTTTCTTCTCTCTTTACTCAACCCTTTTATACCTTGTTTGTCAACCATAACCATCTCTTCCAGTTGAGTTTTACTCTTTTTGTTAAGTTTCTTACTGTGCAGTACCACATCCTGCGGAGACATGACCAAAAGTCTAGATTACATACTCACAAAAAGGTAAATTGGAAAAAGTAACATTTTTGCAACCATCTTAAATGCAAAGTTTCTCCAATAACCTTTATTAACAACTTTGTATATTTTGCTGCTCTATTGACTAACCAGTTTTTTAAACCTCTTTATTTTGTCACCAGTGTGGCTTGCCAACAGTGACCAGCAGGGGAACCTGATCTTGTATACAGACTTACCATTTAGTTAACAGTGAACAAGGTTTTAAGTATGACGAGAAGCCTACTACCTTCTACCACAGAAAAGATGCTTAAAATCTGCCAAACAATTACTATCATCTACAAGTAGCAAAACACAGCGTGATGTTCAATAGCAAACTAACATACCACTCAGGACAACAGAACAACCTCCACCACAAGGTATTTTGACAAGGTTACTTAACACATACAAAGCAAGCACTTAATTTACCAGGAGTATTTTAACTACTTGAGGGTGATGAAGTGTTGGCACAGGTTGTTCAGAGATGTTGTGGAGTCTCCAGCCTTAGAGATACTCAAAAGCCGCCTGGACATGGTCCTGGACAACCTGTTCTAAGGGGTACTGCTTGAGCAGGTTGGACCTGCTGACCTCCATTCAGCCTCAACTGTGCTGTTATTGTGTAATCCTGAACTCCTTCAACACACAGAACTGATCAACACATTCTACCAAGGAAGCCTGAACAAACACTGCTGACCTGAAGAGTGATTCTGTTTTTCACCAGCAGTCCAATCTTTATATCCATTAAGTTCAAGTCCTTCTCCAGCTGTTGATTGGATCGAATTTTTGTAACCACTTCTTCCCTTAATCTTGTAACTTCTAGTTCTTCTTGAAAATCCAAGTCACTTTGGTCCAAGAGGTAGGCAAATTTGCGCAGGACAGTCAAGGGTGGATTTTCAGCACCAACTACAGTTGAAGTAAACAGGCTTAGTTGATATAATATTAGTTGATATAATACTAAAATACTAAATGCCTCAGGAAACTAATCACTGTGCAGAAAATTTTGGAACTGCAGAGAGAAGTTTATGCCAGTTAGAGCAATATTTGTGTCATACTGTGTAAGTACAGCTATCCAAAATAGATTCATCTGTAAAACAGTTGGTTTACAAACACTTGCATCTGCTTTTGAAGGACAATAGGAAGCTAAGAAAAGTTCTATGAATGTTTATGAAAGTTAATGAAAGTTTAAAAAAAATATATGACTGAACACAGTAACATACTTCTTCCCAAATATACGGCATTCAAATGTTACCACTTACTTAGTGTTCTGTAGTCCTCCCTGGCTTTGTTTGCTCTGAGGAATGCTTGTATCTTCACAATTTCATCATTCTGGAAGGAACAAAGATTAGGCAAAATAAGCTATTTATTAATAAACACATTTCTGCTCAGAAGCATACTGCAGAACCTGCACCCTCTTTCCTGAGATTTCCAAAACTGCCTGTGAAGTCATAGTGCCCTAGTTTAATGCTTCATGTTCAAAAAAGAGAAAAAAGACTTACATGATCCTTGAAGTATTGTAGACGTTTCCTGTAAGCTCTCTTTGCTAGCCACATTTTGACCCATGACTGAATCTGAAAATTAGATAAAATTAAACAAAAATTTAATAGACACTGCTCAAACCAGTATGTGTATGTTTTAAACTCCTTTTTAAAGCCTGCCTTCTGCAGGCATGCTGCTCTCACATGCTTAGTACCATAGATGACTGTGCCACTGGGCTCCTACAGTCCAGTGACCAGATTAATGGGCTTTGACTGAAATAGCATGATAAATTCAAGTCTGTATCACCTGAAGACTTTTGTACCTTCAGGTCTCAGCTATCAATTGTAAACCAGTCTCCTTCAGAGACAGGAGACCAATATCCTATCTATGACCTACTCATGACATAGTGTCCCATTAACTTCTCAGAAAAGTGAACAATATTCAGACAGATAGACTTGACAGCTTTTAATGAAACGATACCACACTGTCATCTCAAATTTTTTCAAATTCCTTTCCACAAAGGGAAGCATAAGGAACTCTCCATTATGAGCCACTCAAGTTCAGCAAAGCCTGATAAAAGTCAAAACCAGAGCTTTCAAGAAGCAATTCACTTAAGCTGCCAATAAAACAACTCTCAACAACATGCAAATTTCTGGAGCACAAATCCCTCCAGTTTGTGTTCCTAGTTTTTGATTCCCAGGTGGTGGATGATCAAGGGATATTCAGACCCCATAACGCAATGTGATCTTACCTTAATAATAGCAGCAACATTGCCTTGAAGCACCTTTAACCTGTCAGCATAGCTCTTCCTTTGTTTGAATCCTTTCCAGAAAGCCTATTTTATGAAAGGCAGGAGACCATAATTACTAATAAGAAACTAGTATTTATTAAAATCTCCATATATACACTAAACTAAATTACAATGTTTATTTTGTAGAGGAAAAACTGTCATTGCAATAAGAAGTTAATTAAGGCGTAAGTAAGCTTTCCTCTATATTTGAACATTCCATCACTGGCTTCTTTCCACACAAGGAACAGTCAGCCACATCTTGCCCATTATACCCAAAAGCTGTACCCTCTTTAGCTGGACTGATGTTGTTCTTGGTCAAGCCTCCTTCTCAAGTTTCTAGTCTTCCAGAGTCACTCAGGATCATCTTCTATCACAGATAACAGCCTCCCAATTCCCTCACTTGCCTGTCTCTTTGCTAGCTCAGAAATAAACTCTTGGCAAGGAACCCAACAACAGGAACAACAGAGGCACTCTCACCACCTTTGCCACATTTTGCCATTCATCCCTAACAAGCTAGCAACACCAGCCTTATCTCTACTTGTCTTTTTACAAGTCATTTCTATTTTAATGCCCATAGAAAACAATCAGAGAAACAAATTTATTTCACAGAATCACCTAGGTTGGAAGGGACCTTTTAAGATCATCTAGTCCAACTAATGGGAAAAAAAAAAAAAATCAAAAAAACCCCAACAAGCCAAACAATAAAAGAAAACCACAAGCAAACAAAAAACTCCTACACAAACAACACACCACACCCAAAACAACACCAACCCAACACTAATCCATATGCCCGAGCACCATGTCAACTCATCTCTTGAATACCTCCAAGGTATACCTCAACCACCTCCCTGGGCAGCCCATTCCAATGCCTGACAATTCTTTCAGTAAAGACATATTTCTTAATATCCAACATGAACCTCCCCAATTACCCGGAACTCCTCAAAGAAAAGTAAAGTCCTTTACTGGGCTCAGACACCATGCCAGAAACTGAAAAAACAATTCCAATGCCAGCTGCTAGTGGTAAAGATATTTATTATAATGAATTGTTAAATTAAGTTACCATAGATTAAACAAATCGGTTGTATAGTTTTCTATGTTTTTGGGGGGTTTGATTGATTATTTTTCAAGACTGGAATAAAGGAGGTGGCTAGTTCACCATTTAAAACCAGTGTACATGCATTTGTCAGTGTTCACACTCGGCAGAAAGTTTCCTTTATACTACTTTTGGAGTTCAACAAACTGAAGACATCCAAGAAATACTGCCAGAGACTCAGAACTCCAAGGCAGCTGCCACTCCCTACCAGCTATGACTTCATGGAACAGAATTAAACCACTTCCAAGTGGGGATAGACTAGAAAGGAATGTATTTCTTAAGTTATGCTTTGCCAAGGATTTTTAATTCAGTATTCAACAAATATCTTCTGATCTTGTGCGGTGCATAGTTAGATGCACCATGCAAAGCCTAAGTACTTCAGAATAAAGCCAGGGCTATTTCTGAGTTTCGCCCTCTAAAGTAACTTAGTCTGCAGTTGGATATGAACCATTCCTTTAAAACTGGATATTAGCTAGTTAAAAGCACAATTACTCTAAATAGGACAAGAACATATTTGCAGGTGTAAAAGTTGTAAATGCTGCTAATGAAATCAGTGAGACAGACCTATTTGAGAATGACATTAGTGGTAATAATGAGTTACGTGGCCTGTCACATGCAGAAAGTTGGCCGAACCATGTTACCTCCTTGTTCTAGAACAATACCTGTATTTTGATGGCAGATGGTTCCTGGTTTTGAAGGTATGCTTTTCTCTCCCGATAATTTTTTCTGACTAAGAATCCCTTTGCTCGGGCTTGCAGCTGAACAATCAGATTTTCATTAGCAAGCCACAGCTGCTCTCGATTGTAATCTGCTGTAACTTGCCCAACAATGTTCTGTTAAGAGATCATGGAAAAAAGGTCATTTAAAAGCAAAAAAACCTCAAACAAAAACCTGGAATTTGGTCTACTGCTGCATCATCTGCACAGTTTATGTTCATCCTATCCAAGCCCCTCTGATTTACCCCCAGATTTTAATCATTGTGAAGGAAAAGCTACTCTGTTACTGCTGAATGTTATATGAATGTTCTATGTATCCTTCAAGCCTCAGTTGTTCAGTTGGATACACTATTTTGAGAGAGTTTTATGCTTTAGGAGAGTTCTGCTTTCCTAATACTTGCAATACTTGAGTTTTTTGTAAAAGTCAAACATATTGAAATACTAACTGAACCAGGGAGTTCTCTATAGAGAAGCAAACTCAACTATTGCTGCAGTCAGAATTTCAGAGGAGCCTACACTGTGACTTGAGCTGGTTGTGCAGAAGAGTAAACCTGTAACTTAGATGGGCTGCATCAGGATTAAAAAAAAAAAACCCAAAAGAAAATCCCCAAATTGTACATTAACCTGTGTAATCTAATTTGTTCTAAGTTATAATTCATGAGGGAGGTTAAGTATCACACTCATCCTATTGAACTTGGAGATGCTGTCAGATGGTTAGATTTAAACTTAGAAGAGTGTTTCCACCTGCACCAAAATACCTAATGAAATTCTTTGTCAAAGGCCGATGAGAAGTCCAAAAAATGGAAAAGGATATAAAAGCAATCAAACTTTCCTCCACTGGTATCTGCTGATGGCCATTAAAAGGAATGCTGTAACTTCCAGTTAGGAAGTCACTGAATCTTTGTCAGACGTCACACTGGAGGCCATGCTATCACTGTCTGCTTAGACTTAAGTTGCTGCCATTGTCAGAAGCAGATATTGAGCTGAAGTGGTATTCAACCACTTTACAGCAGTCTAACCAAGCACAGCCTCTTCCCTTGATATTGCCATATCTTGCTAACTCTTTCTCTAAAATGTTTCACATTCACAATAAAAGCTACATTCACAATAAAAGGAAACGTTTCAGCCACTTACCTGTATTTCTTCACCAGTTAACCATGAGCTTTTTGGTACAACTCCTTCAGGGGCAACACAGGTACCTTCCTCAGTGTCCACATTGTAATAGTAATCATACATGTTTTTCATTACAAGTTTAATCCATGGACTTTCATTAGAATCTAAAAGCAACACATGCCATTACTACACATTTGTGCCTTGTTACACTGATAATTACAGCTCCCTCTACCCATTTCCCAACTCCACATTTTCTACAAAGCTATTTTACATTCAAAGTCCCTATGTATGTTGGGACAGTTGGTAGTAAGGACCTTTTCAAAATATCCTGTTAGAAGGATCAGGACCATTGTTCTAGAATGAAAGAGCTATGAAGTTGGCACCATATCCACTGGCAGCTTCTCCAAACCCCAATGTGCCAAGTTAGTGCTTACTACCAAAGCAGTCTGTGCTATGTCTTCTATCATCAGTCACATAAGTGGGACTAAGACTGTGTTTGTAAAAAAAATGTTGTTCTTGTCTTCTGGCCAAATGTTGGCCTTATTGATACTTAGCTCACACACGACATTTCCTACACCCACTTCATTGTCTTGTTTAGCTCTTTGGTAAACAAGGCTGTATCCGGACAGGCAGGAAAAGCCTCATTTCCTCATGGACAGAAGGCCCCAAGGTAAAACTGATAAGGTCAGTTGTGCAAAATGCCCTCTCAAAACTCCTGTTGCAGGATGAAACATGCCCATCTACTGTAAGAGAGTGTATTACATTGATGGTAACTTTTTTTTTCTGTACAATTTTTAGCTAATCTTGGCTGCATTAGCTATGAACAGCTTGCAGCTCTAACATGACAAAACATCCCATCCTTTTGCTCTGGGCAGATTCTAGCCCCAGCTGTTCCTGATACCTGATGCTCTGGCAACACACAAAGACCTTAAATAGGCTATGGACACTCTGGCAGAGCCTGACTTGATCTTTGACAGTAACCCATAAGGCTGAAGTATGCAACCTAACCTTTCCCTGCATCTGCTAACAGGGGGGGAAAAAAAAAAAAAGTATAAATCACAGTAATATGGTTTTCTGAGAGAATGTACTAGTCTACTGACACTCATAGAAAAGCTGCCCTAAATTCACTCAAAGGCTAGTTTAAACTCTAGAAAGACCTAGCCAGACTGGAAATAGCTAGACTCATTTCCAGCAGGTACTTTGGTCTGGATATGTGTGCAGCAGTTCAGCGTCATGTAAAAAAGCAGTTGGAAAAGCATAACATTTCTCAAAAGACTTTAAACCAGCATGTCTTCCTCAATTTACAGTAATTTTAAGTAAGCTTTCTGTGTTAATTTTCTAGTTGCCTTGGTGATATGGACACATGGAACTGACCTATTCATGAAGTTTTTTACCTTCTTTAGTTTTCAGGTTCTTGGCTTCAGAGAGGTTCCTGAAGTAGGTTTCAGCACACTCAGGAGTGACTCGTAATCCAAACTTGGACTGCAGTATCATCAGGATTGGCTGTGAATCACCCTTCTCCAAGCTCTTGTTAATCATTGATGTTCCAACAGCCACTAGGGTAAAATAATGACATAGAAAATTAAGCGGTTTATACTATATATATGTGGTACCCACAACTCTGGCCTCCAGCGACTTTGATAATGTTCTTCTAAGGCTGGCACACACAGGCAGCATGACATACACAGCAATTCAGTGCTTCACCCATTTGCAGCCTCCTTCATGCTTGTAAGAACAAGTATTTCAGAGAACAGCAAGCTTGTTAGAAAGAGTGTGCTCCTCCCAGGCTGGGAGGCAGCCACAGCACAACCCAGAGCGGTCTGAGGGCATAACTGCTCCTCAATCGAAGTGACACACCAGATGACGCCAGGGCAGAGGCTGAGGATGGCATGTACCACCCCCACACAGCCTGCCCTAGAAAATGGGTGATCACCAGCTTATCGTGCGAGAGCCTTCTAGAGATGCATGAAGTTGTTAGGATACAAGCTGTAAATCTTAACATTCACTTTTACTGTTCAAAATAGAAATGAAAACTGGTTGCCTTAAGCACGATCTTGTATCACTAACAGCATTCTAGTTTGGATCCTGAAGTGACCCTCTCTTGTCCTCACCCTCTGGGAACTTAAAGCTGATGCAGCAAATTCATGCTCTTGAATTTGCCAGAGATGAAACTTTTTCTTCCAGGGCATGTTGAAGTGCCCTGAGAGGTGATTCTATTAAACATGTTCAAACTTTGAGGTTATACACCATTGCCCATTCTCTGATTAAGGACTCCCTAAGTGTCTTTTGCTTTGTGCAGGTCCCACCATCACTGAAGAAGATGATACCACCACACCTGACAGTATGTAGCAGCACACAGTGCTTCAAAGTGCCTTACACACTAGAGGTTATAATGCTGCTTTAGGAACTGCTGCTCTGGACTTTAATAGTGTTTCTTCACATCTAAATTCAAAATCCATGCACAGAGGAACAAGTGACTAGACATATGGCTAGAACATATACATTACATACTGGCTTAAGTCAGCCTAAGTCAGCTGCTCTTCACACTGCAACACCCAATACTTTTCCTTATCTTGTGTTTATCTAGATGAACACAAAAAATGTCCCTCCTCACACTCAGTGCTCTGCCTACACAAAGCTGGCCCCAAAAGTTCTCAGTATTAAGAGACACTGCATGATTCTGAGCTAGCGAGAGAAACATTTTTCCTTTAGTTTGACCTAGGGGGTCAAACTAACCTTGTGGTTAGTTTGACCAAGGGGGAATGGGTAGCTGTGCCTAGACAGATCAATCTCCAAATACATTGGTGGCTAGCTGAGAAACAAAGTGAACACACACCACCATTGTCTGGATTTCAACCAGATAAAATCCTGCTGTTTCTCTCTGCTTTGAAAGAGATCCCTGCCAAGCACACACGTGCTCCCCACTAAACTGGAGATGACTTTGTATCACAAAGCTGTGGTACCATGATGCCCAGGCATCCAGCCTCAGCATGGAGGAAGCAGCAAGGATTAGGAAGGCACAGATTACCAACTTGCTGCTGCAGGCCCAGGTGGCTCTGGGGCTTCAGCCCTGCTCCTACACAGACCCATGTGCCTCCAACTCCAGTCACCAGTATTTGATTCAAGAAGTGAAGCAAGGTGATGCAAACTACACAGCAAACACCACAGAGAATTAGGAAGTGCACCAGCCTTAACTGAACAGTTCTTCCTAAATGAAGATATAAAATACAGAATCCTATACTGACAGGGAAACTGTGTGTAAAAGACTTTTAAAATTTTAATACTGTAGTATCTAACATAAGCATAAAATTATAGTTTGGAAGAAATCAAGACTTTTCCAGTACAGCTGTCAGTACTTTCTCTTATTTTACTGATTATTTTATTCCAATCATTGCAGCAATCTCAAAAATACACTTTGTTCTTACTGAAAAAGAAAGCTTTGATGTACAAAAGTTTTGGAGTGGGATGTTCAGATTTGTTTGCCTTTCAAAAATAGCGTCTCTGAGATAGATCGAAATGAAAGTTCATTTCCAAGTTACGATCAGGCTGAACTTTAAGTTTAGACTACGTGAAAACAACATACTAACTTCCTGAGACAGGATATGTTTGCTATAGAAAATATCAGGTTCTGTGCTGTGGGGAAATTTTAGATTTCAGTTTTTAGCTGCAAAACCTTAGAGCTCTTCAGAAGAATGTGCTGTGCTGACACTGCTTCCTTTCAACCCAGAGGGCAGAGTACAGGAGATTAGTAGTTATTTCCACAGGTGACTTGTTCAAGCAATTCTACTGATCATACTTGATAGTGAAAAGCTGTGCATCTACTACAAACACACTTTATATGAAAAGATTTTACTACAACAATTAGCAAGTGTATGGAGCAGTGGCCTATCGTTGTCAACATTATATGGTATCGGAATATGGATATGCTGTGCTAATTTCTGCAGGCCATTTATTAGATACATACCTAATACTTTTACTCCAGTGGACACAAACGAGGATGTTTTCAAGTTGCTTTTTAACTTCAACTTACATCTGTTTATAAGCTATGCACTTCCTTCCCTTCTCTGTGCTCAGATGTTTCCTCATGCCTCTGGGTGGCACCGATGGGAAGCAGTTTTTGTCCACAAAAGAAGGTATCAGCATTCCAGGGTACCAGACCTCAGTTGCGACAATGTGTGTGTGTCTGACCCCAGTCTCAGAAAACATAAACCAGGTGTTTTTCACTACAGATGCATGACTTAGAAAAGCAGTTCAAATGTCTTCAGTGTATCTGACTGGTTACATTAAGACTTTATTAATTAAATAAATTCTAAAGTAAGAGTAACACTAAATGCAATATTTCTGTAGCAGGGGTGGGAGATTTTGTAATAGCTACCCATGTTTGTTTTCTTCCACCCACAGCTTCCCAAGCACTAGCTACAGACATAGCCTGCCTGTAAGCGAACAGGCTGCTGCACTGCACAAACGAAGGCCGAATGCAGCACTGCAGGAATGCACCGACTTCAGCAGTTGTATTCACAAGCTCCTAGGGTGCAGAAGACAGCGACACTGACTCACCCAAAGCCAAGTCAAGCAGAAGGTGAACCAATACCCAATGCCACGCTAACAGCCTCAGCTGGTCGGTGCTGGCCCCAGGCAGGAGCAGGTAGGGACACCAGTGTGCTGCCCAATGTGCCCCATACACCCAGCTATGCTTGCTTCTGCATTGCTTGACAAAGTTTATTATGTGTTATGGGCAATTTTCTAAAATGCCTTCTGTCAATCCAAACTTTGACAGAAGGCATTGAGAGCATTCAGTACACAGTGCTCTGACAGGATAAGCCTCAGCATTTTTTCTGCAGATTTTCTCCTCTTCACGTATTGGCAGAGTACACAGCTTTCGAAAAAGCCTGTGTGCTCTTTTTGCACTACTTTTGAAGTTAATGTGTTCCTAACTTTTGTTTGTTTGCACTCAATAAAAGACATTATAATGAAATAGGAATAAGCAAAGCTATAAACAAATAAGAATTTGCTCTAACAACATGCATCAAAATTCTATGCTTATATAAGCAAAATAAACTCCTGAAAAGTATATCCTTTCTCATTCACATACCCTTCTGTTTCACCAGTTATGTCAAGACACACTGAAACCAGAAGTTTTGGTGATGATGCTATCTTTATATAATCAAATCCAATAAAGCATTAGCCAAACCTTAAGGATTACTGCTTTAGATAAAACCAACACTACCCCTGGAGATTTAAGCTACCCTAACTTCAATATGACAAAGAACATGCATTTATTTATTCCCTGAAGTAGAAAAAATAGAATTACCAATTTCAGTTTTTCAAGACTGAGAAAAACAAGAGCAGACGCGGGTTAATGCTTACAGATTGTCGCTTCTTCTGTATTGTTATTGGCGTCACCGATTCCTTTTTGTATTTCATCTAGCCACAGAAGTGCTGATTCGTCTTGGGATTCCTGGAAAAAGGACAGATAAAAGCCTTGAAAAAACCTGAATTATAACAAAAGTTGTCTGAATATACCAGAAGAGTTCCAATATACAATCGCCTCTCATAAAGCCCTTGGATGGTAAAAAGAATTTGGCTGTTTAAAATCAGCAACAAACCACATCTATATTCTATTTACTGACTTGAATAAATACGTGTTCAAATGAAAAGTTCTGAAAGTTTTTATCTATAGAAGACACTGCTCTGCCAAAGATCAATAAAAATTTTGAGCGAACCTAGAAATGTGTTCATTTCCACGATAGAGAGAAAAGTAATCTGAGTGTCAAATGAAATCACACATTATCAGGCAGCTCTGTGACAGTACATAAAGAACACAAAGCAGAAGACTGAAGGAAGCTGGCTTTCTCTCAGAATACCTTATTTGGAAAGGATCCACGTGTACACCTGGGTACACATTACTCAGAAAATAACAATGAAAAATGACATAGAAAGACAGCCTAGGTTTAGTAATGATGACTTAGCTCAAATGTGGTGAACATTTCAGGAATTAAGCAGAGCAGGTCTCACTCTTCCTACAGGCTAACAGTGTGTGGAATTAAACCCAAGTTAAAACAGAAAGTGAAGGAAAGTGTGCTCAGCATCCCCAGTAACCAACTCTGCCTTGGCTGTTCAGGTGCACATTGAGAAAACACCCTATTGAGAAAATAGGGTTTTGGAGGTAAAGTGACATTCAAAATCTAATCCAGTAGGTAGGAAAACAAAATTCATTCTAAAGAGGAAATAGGAACGCCAGGTCTATAATAGAGTAATGATGAGACAAACTGGAATGTAGTAATTCGATAAAGATCTAGGATTACATGCACACAAGTATTACAAGGGAAAAAAAGAGCCACAGAAACTCACTCAAGCTAAAAACGTCCAGATAAAGAACCAGCTTTGCAATGAATATCCCTGGTTTTGCACCCAATTCCAGGCTAAAAATCCAATAAATCTGTTATCCACAGAAATTACGAAGCGAAAACAGGGTAAAAACACTCTAGAGACAAACTCTTGGGTTTGTATCATATATGTAAACAAGGTAGCAAAATACCTAAATAAAATCAAGTGGGGTCAGGTAATCACATGACAGTGGATACATGCTACAAGTTTTTCTAATAAGAAAGTTAGAGATAATACTAGAGACTGTATACTAAACTACATTCCCAAACTACAGTTGACGATTTTGAGGAAAGGATTGAGAAACTGAAAAGAATTCCTTATCTGGTGTCCAGCTTTTGCACACAAAATACAAGAACAGAGGCAAATATTGCTCTGGAGCCAAGTACAGCTTATGCTGAGCCTCGCTGCTAGCTTGGAATCTGGACCAAGACTTGGGGCTAGTTTTGTCTGCTGAAGCAAGCCATTGTTATTTGGCGTTGAAGGGCAGAAAATAAAAAAAAAAAAAAAAGAAATAGAAAAAAAAAAAGCCAGGCAGAGAAAAAGGAAGGGATCAACAAACCAGCAGATGAAAATAGGGGAAAGGTTTTAGAGGCTGTAGGCTGCAGAGGGGTGGGAACTGTCTGAGCAGAACCAGCAGCCAGACTGAAGGAGCCAGAGAGTGGGCAGGGAGGTAGAAGGCAAAGCAGAGCACAGTTTTCTTAATGCATGTTTGTATGTGTGGCTTGCTTTCACCTTTGCATTTGCTAAACCCAGGTCACCACACTCTTCCTCAAGAGGGGGACAGGGTTCAGCAACTTCATATTTTGCTCTGTGGATGAGGTCCTTGAGGATTTACTAAGCATAGCCTTTGATTTTTCCAGAAAACCGCCTTTTTACCCCACTATCTGTATGCACAAATTCCAATAGAAACCCCTACATTGGCTTCAGGCTTGCGGTAAATTAGGAGTTAAACTGCTGCTGTAAAGCAATTTTATCTGTGTTGGGCAGAGGCTGAAACTGAGTCATGTGTGCATATTTGGATACGTCACACCCTCTTGCTGCAGTAGACAAAGAACAAACTAGCTCCTTCCCATAAACCTCATGCCTACAGGATGCTTCTGGAGGACAGATCAATCATTCTTTAGTCCTTTCAGCGGGGAAAAAAAATCCCCCACAAAACGCCTCAAGATGAACTAGAACATTATCAGTTTTTTGGCTAGCTGGATTTTTACGTACTACAATGAAGATACTGGTTTTCACTGGACTGCTCTCTCTTACCTCCAATCTTTTCACAACAGGTGAGTCTTCCTTACTGTATTTACTCCACATTTTGGTCAATAACATAGGCTTTTGGATAATATCAGCACTTTACCAGCTTAAATGTGTTGTACATGGATAATTACAGAAAGCTATGCTCTAGGAAGTCTCACTTAAGGCAGATATTTATTGCTCCATTTCAGGGACACCTTACCTCCCCCCAGACACTTTCTGTGAAGAATTTTATGCTTATGGGATCTTTCTTCTCTCTAGTATTTCTGTAGCGTATAATAATCATAAACCTGCAGAGTCTTGTTCTTTCTGCTTTAAAAGGTTCAGTAGAATTACTTCACGGATGGTGCTATTAGAAGGAAATGCTCAAATAACTATTGTGACCAAAATAACCAAATGAAATGGTCAAATAAGGCCATTTTTCTCCTCACTGGGATTAAACTTGCTTTCAAACCAAACTAATTTTCAAAAACTACTTTATATATATACACAATACATATATGCACATGTGTCTTTAAAAATGTCTTTAAAAAAATAAAATAAAAACACACATATGCCTTTTAAAAAAATGACTGTAATTCATTTTCTGAGTTAACCATCCAGAAAATTATTCAAAGGTATTTCAAAACATTTTGCAATAAATCTGGCAGTAAGCACTGGTAAAAATGTTTTTCATGTTTAACGCCAATATGAAAAGTAAAAGAAAAAGCCACAGTTTTTTCACCAAATTTCAGTTTGCCTCTGAAGATGCCTCATAGATCCATGCTCTAAGCTTTACTCTAATTCTTTTTGCATAAAAGAAAACTAAGATGTAAAATTAGTTACACAGATTTTAGAAAGTATTTTGAACACATTTGTTCCTCATCTGGAAATGTTAATGTCTACACATTCTCTACTAAAGACCAAGGAACAGGCATTAACAAAAGTTGTGTCATTGGTTTTGCCCAAATGCTAACAGTATTTACTCACTGTAAAGTTTCCTGCTGTATGAAAAGTTTTATTCATCCAGCAATAAACTTTATCTAATATCAGGCCAAGCATGTGTCTTCGATTCTCAAGACTAACAGCCTTTCTTCGTGTATGAGAAGTTGAAAAGATCTAGTTTGCTTCAGTCAGAAGCTGAAGAATAACATTAATTTGATATGACACCAAAAAGTTGTGGGATATTTCAATTTTGTAATTTGAAATTTCGGCCTGTGTTAGGCAAGACAGTGCTTTTTGCATCTTTTACAGTCATGCATTTCATCCATGAAGTGGCAAGGATAGTACTGCTCTTTGCTTTAGAAATTCTGATCAAGCCTAGACCAAGACTGCTGCTGCTTGTAAAATGATTTGCCAACATTGTCACTACAGGGAAAAACCCTCTATGCCTGATAAACATTGCACAAGCGTTTGATATTTTTTTGACAAAGGTTACTGAAAACATACAAAATGCAGAAAGATCATCTAACACTAAATCCATGCTAAATTTTCAAGATTGAGTATAAGGCGCCAAATAAAGTGAAGATTGCATATTTAATAGGATCACTCAAAGCAAAGGCAAATGACACCAAATCTTTTACACATATATTACGTTTCACATGGAGATGTTTACCTTTTTCTGTACTTGAAAGTGAAGTATATTGCTAATCCAGTAGTTTGCCTTTTTTAACAATCTTAACTTTTTTTTTTTAAGCTTCAGAATTTTCCCTGAATGGCTCTGCAATTAAAACCGTGTCCCTTATCAAGACTTTCCGTGGAATTTCAGCAAGAGACTACGATTACATCCCCCCTTATGCTATAGAAGGGGAGACAACGACCATACATATCAAAGAACACAAATGCTCTTCAAGAAAGTCAAATGACTCCACTTTAACAGAAGTGAACAACACCACACTGAAGTACCTGACCAGTTCTCTGAGCACCAAGCTGATACCCGCTGTCTACCTCAGTGCTGTTTTATTGGGTGTACCGTCTAATGCCATCATTCTGTGGATGCTGCTCTTCAGGATCCGGTCCGTGTGCACTGCCATCCTCTACACAAACTTGGCGGTTTCAGATCTGCTCTTTTGTATCATGCTGCCCTTCAAAATAGCATACCACATCAATGGGAACAACTGGATTTTTGGGGAAATCATGTGCCGAACTACCACTGCGGTGTTTTACGGCAACATGTACTGCTCCATTCTGCTGCTCACGTGCATCAGTGTCAGCCGCTACGTGGCCATCGTTCACCCCTTCACTTACAAGAGCCTGCCAAAACGTGCCTATGCCATCGCAGTCTGCACTGCCGTGTGGACCATCGTCTTCCTGTACATGCTCCCGCTTTGCATAATGCAGCAGAGCTACTACGTAAAACAACTGGACATCTATACCTGCCACGATGTGCACAACGCCTGTGAAACCGTATCTTCCTTCCAGTTCTACTACTACGTTTCTTTAGCTATCTTCGGATTTTTAATACCTCTTGCAACTATTGTTTTCTGCTACGTCTCAATTATACGAACACTCAAGACTCATGAGTGGTTCTGGTACGTCAAAGTCAGTCTTTTGATCCTTACCATCTTTGCTATTTGCTTTGTGCCAAGCAATATTATCCTTATTATCCATCACATCAAATATTACTATTACAACACAGATGGCTTGTATTCTTATTATCTAATTGCTTTATGCCTTAGCAGCCTAAACAGTTGTCTTGATCCTTTTCTTTATTTTCTGATGTCAAAAATTAGAAGTCAATCCAATATTTACCTAACAATGGTTAAAATATCCAGGGAAAAATGAATTTAGTCCCATTTTTATATTATTGGATTTATGATTTTGTATAGCATTAACCCAGGCAGCAATAAACCTCAGGTGCAACAATTAAACTTAAAAAATTAGAAAATGTTAAAAAACACAATCTCAGTAAAATTTATTTTCTTGCACACACCACACAAGGAATGTCTTTAGAAATATTCTTCTCCAGCTCTATAATTTTATCATGCATATTGCAACATCTGGTGTACCTAGATTTAGGGAAGTGGTTCTGCACCTCCATTTCCTTCTGAGAAGATCACTTTCATGGCCATGGAGATAAAAAAAATGGCTTATCAGTCACCATAGCTTCTGAACACCAGAAGAGGAATCAAAATCAGAGCAGCACTTTTAGACCCGTGCATGATTTTCAAATACTTCAAATTTGCTCTCAGCTCACCATCACTGCAGGAACAGTGATGTGAAAACAAGTTTTTGTCTGAGTGGAAATGGGGAATAAGTAAAAGCACTTTCTACATGCCCGTGAGCTGTTGAGCTTTGCAGAAGCTCCCTGTCACATAGACAAGAGCAAACACTGCCCTGGATGCTGGGAATAAAGAGACTGAGTCCCCATAGATTCAAGGAGCAGTAAATCTACAGCTGTAGACACCGAGCCTGACACTTCCAAGCAGCTTCTCCTATGAGGCTGCTTAACCAGCTTTGCACTAGAGACTTGTTCTTCCACTTCATCAGCCCCTGCACTCCTCTAGCCCATAGGGATTGCTAGGAGCTAACCCTTATCAGTGTGAATCCAGGCATGTATTATTCTTGCTTGGTAAGCAAAACACGGAAACTGTGTTGTAGTATTCTCTATTTCCACATCCTTACAGGAAATACCTACAGTGTTACAAATACTGAAACTAGTTACGATTGATTGTCCACATTAATAAAGCAAAGGGTCAGCTTTTATGTTTACAGCAACCCAAAGGATACCTATATACTAAGTATAAGTTCCTAGAAAACGAGCTCGGTGGTTGGCATTTTTATTTGTAACTGCAGCATGTAAGATATTGATGAGAAAAAATAAATATGTATTACATCAGCTTGATAATAGTATTGTAAAAAGCAATAAAATCATTTGCACTGGAAAAATCTTTTCAATGAATTTACGTTTGTTCTAATCATGCCATTCCCTCAACATGCACAAGAACAGATTTTAAAGATAACTTTAAAGTAATCCAGATGTTATACAGCTATTATACATATAAAAATCGTGAACCTAACTGTGTGCCTATCACTCAAAACCAACACAGAACCATTTCAGAGTTCGGCACATCTGTTTAACTTTTCAGGTATCCACAAGCACTCGCTAAACACAGGGTTTCTCTTCACTGGGACCTGCATACACTTAGTTTGAAATGGCTTTGAGAAACCGTGGTTTAAGATTACAGGAATAGATAATTTCCAGGTTTGCATTCTCAATTTCAAGCTAGTAACAAGCTGGTGGGATCAGAGATTAAGACGTGTAACAGGTAGTGGAAGATTTGGGTGCAGACTACTTCCCCAAAGCCGCCACAGCTACAGGGACGTGACAGCAGGCTGCTCAGAACAAGCAAGAGGTTTGACCCATATGTTTTTCCAGATGGTGGGGAACACAGGAAGTTCACAGGCAGACCTATCTGATCCTTGTAAATCAAATACTTCCTTTTACTATGCCTCACTCTTAAAACATGCTAAATGCAATTGAAGGCAGATCTGCTTTATAAATAAGGCCCAGAAAAAGTAGGGAATAGGCCGACTTTAGATGGTGCACACAATCCATTCTGTTTGGATTTTTTTTTAAGGAAAGTTTTCAATATAAATCATATCTTTACCCAAAGAATCGTGGTATCTCTGTGATTGACCAACATAAAAAGCAAGTCAGATTAATGCATCTGAGAACTTCTTTTGGGAGCACACATAGTACAGTGTTTTGCCCTCTTCCTAAGTAGGAACAATGCTCCTGTTTACAGAGGAGATGTTTTAAGTCATCATCAAAGGACTGCATAAACAAAATACCTCAGGAGGCAGAGGAACATCACAAGTTTTTCAATGGGGAGATTTCAAAGAGATTGCACAATCTTTCTTCCAAAACATGGAGACACATGTTTGCTTCCTGACAGCCCATTCACCCAGGGACAGGAGTAGGCACTAGGTTTGTGCCTGGGAAAAACTGGTGGCTGCTGGCAGGAGTGAGCTAGGACAGGGCTGCTGTGAGCAGGCACCTGGGTGACTGAGTGTAGGGTAGTATCTGCCTTGGGGACATGCACATGTGCCCAAAGGCTCTGACATGTCCTGGGCAAGCACTGTGTGGCCACCCACCTGCACAGACCCTCTGCATGCAAATAACAAGCCTGGCCCTTCCAGAAGAGGTGGGGTAGTCAGCATGCACTAGACTCTCCCCAGCCCGCACAGCAAGGGAGGATGCTTTTCAGGAGCCAGGGCACAGTGAAATCAGACCTCACCAAGTGAAAAATCAAAATGTGCCAACACCTTTTAAAGGCTCCGGCAAGGGATTGCAGAAACACTCTGTTTCACACGTACCACAGGTGAGGTGGTAAGACAGCTGGAAGATATTTCTACAAGCCAAAGTTCAGCAACTTTCCCCAGTTGACCATATTACTTTAGGAACTCGTTATGTGAAATGTAAGCATTTTTTCCAGGCATTGAACATTTTAAGTGTTGTGCTAGTAGCTTTAGATAATCCTGTGTTCAGTCACATCCTGCAAGCTGTTAGGCTGATCTTTGTTTATGCTTCCCTGAGCTGTGATGCTAACCAGGGCACTGCTTTTGGGGAAGCAGATAACAATATCCTGCTGAGATAGGTTTAAACTGAAGGCCCGTACAGGATGGCTAGTATGTTATTGTGCGATAAAGTCAGAACAGAAATATGTGCAAAACTCCACTACTATAGAACACCAGATTTGAGTAACTGAGACTCCTTTAAGTAATTCCCAGAGGTTTGTTTGTGAACGCCATGACTCCTTCAGAACAACTATGACTCCTTACTGGCAAAAATCTCATTTCCTGACCATATTGTAACTACCTACCCGACACAAACTAGAAACTAGATTTTTGCTCAAATCTGTAACAGTGTAAGAGCTGCTGTTGCGCATTTTTTGGTAATAGTTGCAACAACCTAGTAGAATTAAAAATAAGCAAAGTTATGTCAAGTCGGTAATGACATGTACAGAATATGGCTTATTTTTAATATACTGAGCATTAATCCCTTTTGCCAGAATAAGCTGTAGTGGAAAAATTCTTAGTGCCAGTTTGTTGCCTTTGGCTTATTTATAACGTCATTGGCACAGCTAATCCAAACACTGGGGGAACAAGATAGGGACACACGTGTAAGTGAAAAGAATTGGTATTCAGGTTCTTTCAAGCAACAACAGTCAAAGCTCTAACCTGGCATTTCTGTGCTTTGGCGTGGTGCAGAACATCCTGATAATGCCTTGCATTTACTGGTCTCACGTCTTGCAGCTTGGCTGTGGGCAACAGTAGGGCTTCTAGAGTTTTCACAGGATTTCCTTGGTCAATTGCTTCATTAATGTGTCCAATTGCAATGATTCCTATGAAATGGAAAAGTTACTAAAAATGTAGTTATCAAAAAAATATACAACATGCTGAGTATGAGGTACAAACAAAGCAGTAACATGAAGAACAGAAAAATCAAGTAACAAGAAGCAGAGGCAGCAACAGCAGCTGATTTTAAATTATTTTTGCTCAAATAATCATGTGAAACTACTAAATTGTACAGTTTTCCTTTCTACCACAGTTATTGATTGACTGATTCACGTGAATCTCTCTTTTCATAAAAATTGAATTTATCATTGCCAAAAAAAGGAAACCAGACCTTCCTGCTTTCAGGGCAGGAGTGTCTACAGGAAACTTATGGAAAGTTTGGGTGTCATATCTAAATGTACTCACCTACATATTAGCTCGCAGTTCTGAAAGACTTATTTTCAGACGATTTCAGACCATATTACTTGAAAACCCCGATTTGGACAAATACTTAGCATGCTAACCTCTCAGCAACAGCATTACACAGCAGCTTAACCTAATTTCTTTAAATTTCTCCTTAAATAATCAATACGATAATGCTAACCTTATGAAAAAAATCACTTGATTATTCAGACCAGTGGCACTTGGCACTTCAGGAAGTAACGTGGTCCAGTATGTCTAATAAAATCTCTAACTCATTTTTGAGTGTGAACACACTCAAAGCAGAGTGAAACACACTGCTTGGGGTACTCTCTCCTTAAGGCCACCCTAGAAAGGTGCCAGCCAAGGGCTTCTTCCCCATCACCTGCAAGAGATGATATTCCAGCTGGCAGCAAATCCCACAACAGCCCAGCTGGAGGGGGACACAGATCCATGATTTCATAAGGATTTGGGAATAAGCCTTTTTTCTGGGGTGCTACCAAAGAGGGACCACGCAGGCATATGGGCTTCTTATGGAAACAGGGGTCACCCTTCAGTCTCTCCTGTCTGCCCCAAATAACCATCCCCGGGCAGAGGTCAGTGTCACTGAAACCAAACGTAGCTACTTCAGCACTAAAGAGAGACTGTCCTAATATAACACCACCTCTCTGAAGGCCTGTGTCAACTCCTAGTGACTGCAGACATTCAGACAAAAAAGTGATAATATCAAGTCACACGAGCTGCTCAGCATCCCACCCTGCCTGAGGGCACATTTTGTGAGCAAGCCACAAGGGTCCATGGCAGCTGCTTAACTAGATTTAGGAAGCAACAATGCAGGCAGTTTTAGTACTTCTGTAATATAAACCTTCACCTGCCAGTATGAAACATAGCACACACAGCACCGACAGCACTGAGTGCGGGAAAGGCACATGCACCACGCATCAGTGTCGCCCTAGGAACAGCTTGCACCTTATGAAGGTTCTCCAAGTATACTCCAGACGGCTTCCCAAAGGGCAAGCAGTCTGAAAGCCACCCTCTCTTTTCCTTGCTCCATCAAATCAGACAAAACCTGACAGCCTCAAATTTAAGTAAAAAAAATAAAACCAGCAAAAATAATAAAGATCATACTTCTATATCCAGTGGAGAAGCTCCATCCTTTAGCATTTTCGAAGCCCAAATCAGCAGCTATTACATTTAATGTAACACCGCCCTTTCAGGGCAACCAATTTTTATTAGAAAAGTTGGGCATAATGAGCTACTCTCAGGTAGGAAATCAAGTTACCTAGAGGGAGAGCAGGCCAGATAATAGTACTGCTTCACAGTGAGGGTGACAGAGCACTGGAACAGGCTGCCCAGGGAGGTCGAGGAGTCCCCTTCTTTGGAGGTTTTCAAGACCTTCCTGGATGCAGTCCTGAGTGACATGTTCTAGCTATGGGCAACCCTACTTCAGCAGGGGAGTTGGACTAGATGATCTCTACGGTCCCTTCCAACTCTAGAAATTCAGTGAAAATTCAGTGAAATAACTTCTTACACACTCCTTGAGACAACAAGGGCTTGGAACTCATCATCAAAATAACCTCTTTTCTACAGGACACTGCCTGTCATTTCATTCCCTATCCCCCAATATGCTCTGTGCTTACAAGTTCTGCAAGATCTCCAAAGCAAAACCATCCAGTGCAAATACGTCAAGACACTGCCAAATGGTCAGAACTCTGGGATTTGTAATGCTGTAGAAGGCAAGTACCCTACCATACCTTTCAGCCACTCAGAACGTAACCAGGAATACTTCAAGGACATTTAAAGACTATCAGGTGTTTGAAATTATGAAACGCTCTTCTCTCTCAAGGAGTGTCTGTATATGGCCATTCAGCACAGAAATTTGTGTACTAAGGACTAGACTGTCATGTTTGTGGGTGATGTAGTGGAATAATTACTTACTTTCATTTTCTTCTTGAATTTGCATATTAACCATGTCAATGCAGTTCTGGATATCATTCCAGCTTAAATAATCTTGGCCTTGAGATGAAGCCTCTGACTTAATAGACAATAGTGTATCAGCATAACTATAAGAAGATATAAAATACATAAGTGTATTTCATATATGCAAAACTGCCATAAAGTATTAGTCAGATCATTTAGTGCCTTCTTTTTTTAGTTAGTGAACTTCAGTCAAACCTATCTGTTGCCAAAATGATAGAGACGTGCAAGCTGCCTTCTTGCTGGTTCTATGCATGCATTTCAGATGTGAAAAAAATTACCCTATACACTAATTCAGAACACTTTCCTTGTCAACATGGACTGATGTCAATACATACACTGGACATACATTTTGCTGTATGACACTATGGATAAATTTGCGAGAATCTATGGTCAGCTTCTTGCTACACTAAGTCAGAGATCAAAATTTCTGCCCTAGCATTGGGTAGGAGCACCTCCTGCTACTTCCATGCAAAGGATGATTGGCCATAGGCAGACAATGCTTCTTTCCCCACAAGTCAGGGTGCACTAAGCACAGGCTCTGTACCCTGTGTCTACTCTTCTTAGAAGGATGATAGATCTAGATAAGTTGGAAACCTTCACAGTAGTGTAAACTCATGTATACATAAATTAAATAATCTTCAGATTCCTAAATCAATATACAACTGCCACAGTATGTCAGATCAAATACCTGTCTTTCATTTATCAAGATTCTGCTGGAAATGATGATTCTCTCCAATATTTTTTTTCCTGGCAATCATCTATTTCCTGCTCTGATTTGCCCTTCCAGCATTCAGTATCCTGCATTTAAGGGCTTCCCGAGCTGGCGGCTGCATATCACTTTAATAGTCACAAACAATGTTGTGCTCCTTAAATTTATCTACTCTAATTTGAAATCTTATATTCTTGACAAATGAATCTCACTATTTGTTTTGTGAGATAGCAGTTCCTTATGTAAATTTTCAACTTAATATTTTATAGTGTCCAATTTATTCTTGCTCCAGTTTTCATAAGAAAATAAAAACTAAAATTATAAGAAAAGCCAGCAACTTTCTTCCCCACAATACTCATGCTTTGGCAGACCTATGTCATATTTCCCCTAAATTCTGAAACACATCCTTAACAAGTGTTAAGTTAATTTCTTCTGATAGAAAGCCACTGACCACCATCTCTTTCAGTGAACTTTTTCTAGCTCTACTGTATATGCATTCTGGTACTGTGCAATCAAATCTTCTTGCAATGTTTGACATGTGGGTAGCAGCACAAATTTACAGAATGGTATAATAGAATTTTGTTTTATTCTCTACCCCAGCTAATTCCTAGTGTTTCATTTGTATTGACTGGCAGTTTAACCTACAGCTCAGGTTGTCATAACAGCAGCCAAAAATACCGCACTTGGACACCTTGGGGCCCATTTTTGTATATTTACGACATTGCTTCTCTTGACCACAACACTGGCTCTCATTAGTAGAGGCCAAGTGGCAAATTAATTTTATGCTAACTTGTGGCATTCTGCTTCCTCTAACTATAACACTGGCCTCTTATTCTTATGCTGACTGTCCTCCTTCCAGCTTTGAGACACCTAGCAAGGGCCACTCTCAGATTTGTGTCCACGGCAGCGTGGTGAAGAACTTCAGCCACTGCTGTCCCTTTTGCCTAGTAATGTCTTCCAGCAGCACATGGAGATTTCCCCCACATACGACCAAGAGGCAAGAACTGGCCCATGTCCTGATGCTCTCCCCTGAATGCTGGGGGGTCAGGTCTCTCACAAATCATAGCATTACCTGATATTTTTCGCAGGTACACAAAAGAGCGCAGAGGTCACAGCCGTGTTCTGCTACACATCAGGCATGTGGCAGTGCAAGCAGCCAGCAGCTCATTGAAGTTTATAATTTAGTGTTGAACATGCAGGTATGCAACAACATTGTACTTGGATTTTTAGCAAGCAGGACTCTCCTACATTCTTCAGACCTTTGCAATTCTCAAGCTAAAAAGGGGTCAGCTGTGGTTTTAGGGACCTCCTGGACCTTAAGGCATGAAACACTACTTCATTCCAAAGTTCTTCTTTCAGTATTGCAGAGAGGTTACTGATTAACAGTTTCTAGCTACAGTTGGTTCATGTTTTAGTGCCTGAAAAAATTCTAGTCAGATCTTAATGTTTGCTTTCCGAGGATATTTTCCCTGCACCTCACACATCCTCTGCCCTCAAACATCTGAGGTTGCATGATTGCTTATACTTAGATACACAACTGGTTCAGCAATTGTCACATTATCCCTTATTAACTTGTAAAACAGATGTTTATCTTGCAGCTCTTTCAATTTCATAGCCATAACACAGGACAGCCCACCTAGCAAAATGCCTACTTATCCTATTGCAGAAGTTGCCAAGTCTCATCCAGACAAGACAAAATGAACCTTTACCGTTGAAAGTTTTCTTCTTCCAGATTATTGAAGCCAATGCATGGGTTACTGAGATGATTCTTTATCGTTAGGATGTCCTTATTTTCCAAGGCCTGGTTTAGCAAGACAACAGCTGACAACATTTCTACTGCAATAGACAGTTCATCATGTGCCAGGTAGTTCTGTAGGACAATAACGTACTGCAGTCAGGAAACTAAACAAGCAGTGTAACGAATTTGAGTTACACAGTCTAGATACCATCAAGGAGATGGACTTGATTTAAAAACCCTGGCAAATTTCCAAGTCACAGCCATGTCAGATTAACACAGCACTGGTGGTAAAGATTACTGGGTTTGCTACATATCCTTTCAGCTTTTCCTTCGTTTTCCCCACAATCCCATCTATTCTGGTTTTACCCTCAAAGCAGGGGATTAGTTTTTTACACAATATGTAGAACAGAGTTAGTTCTCATTAAGAGCATGCAACAATTAAAAAATGTCAGTTGATTTGTTGTGACACAAGAGCTCAGCCAGAGCAAAGTGTGTCAAGAAACAAGTTCTGTGATTCAGTATTGCCTATTCAACCAAAACCGTTCATGCAATATGTAACACTAAGGCAAGAGAATTAAGTCTGTTTTTACACAACAACATGCTATGTTTGTGCTCTTTCATGGCTTCACTACGTAACATCAACGAGCAGGTTGTAATCTTTTCACTCTTACCACAGCATTCTGTTGTTGGAGGTTGAACAGCTCAGTCTGATAGACAGCAGCAGCAAATGAGTGAACAACAGGCAGCTGCGCCTCCGGTTTCATCAGTGCAACCAGTGTTTTACTAGGATCACAGTTACGAATTGCAGTATTGATATTGTCAACTGCTATAAGTTCTAGAGAACAGCAGGGAAAGAAAATCCTATTAATTCTCATATGCCGCTTGCTCTTTATGCCATATAGATGACAACTAGTTTATTCCAAAGAGTATCATTTGCTATCATTCGAGAAAAAAAACCCAACCACTTTTGTGTGAGATTCTTCAAGACACAACTGCTGCATGTTGCAAAACCAGAGTCTGTTCAAAGGTATGCAGCAAATAATTTTCTGGACATTCGGATATTAGAGAATGCTTATTGTACCTTTAACCCAAACTAAGGAGCTGACCTCATCCTAGCACTGAGGAAGACCTAACATCCCTCCTGGGTTTGCTTGCAGCACGTACTGCTGGGTATGTCAGATCCAGTGCCTCAGTCTTGCTTCACTCCAAATGCTCCTTTTCTTCTGTGCCACATTCCCTTCTTCAACTCATCCTTCTGCCAGGATCTAATTCAGCTAGCTAGAACAAGCCTGTCCTGACACAAAGACATTTTTATTGTCCATTTCAGGTACAAATTAGCCAGGTAGAAAGTAGCTAAATATATCGGGGGCTTGGGATTTTCAGTAGCTGGCGGAAAACCACATGCTGCAGCTTCTATGTCTTCCTCTGCATGCTACCTGTTAGTTTGTCTAACAGTGTGGAAGATCATCCCTCACAAGCAAAGTCATTTAGAAATGTGCTACAGCTCAAATTTCAAATTAAACACATCACCATAGAGGAGTAACCGTGTAAGCCTTTTTTGGCCCCTGAACAACTTGACTGTTTCGCTTGAGGTTTCAGCAGAGGTTTGAACCCCAGCAGAAAAGTGCTGAAAAACACTTCCCACTTGGGCAGCTGCAGAAACCTCACAACACCCCTTAGCTTAATCACAGCCACCACATAATTGCACACCTGGAAGAGCCAACTCTGAAGAAACCCAGGCCAGGACGCACCCAGGAACATGTTGCACAAGGGACCGCTCTGGTCTTGCGCAAAGGGAAACAACCTTGAAAGTCAGAGCATGCAGCAGAGTAAAGAATGACAATTATGTAAATGTCATTTCCATCAGCAAAATATCCCTTATTTCCTCCACCTTATCTTATGGTTTTTCTGTATACTATTATCCAGGGAATGTTTTTAGTCACTGCTGACTGCTCAAGTCTGTACAAGACCGCATGTACAGCAGACACCATCCACAGTTCATGTGTGCAGAAACACTCAGATACCGTACAACACAAAAACTTAGACAACCTTTCTAAGTGTCCCACCTAAATGAGCCCCTCGCCTCTCATTTCAATTGCTCTGAAGATCAGTCATATGGGGCCATGTTGTTCTTGAAGGGTTTAGCTGTTCCTGAGGTTAGAAAAAGGAAAGGCTCTCAAAGCTGTTGCATGCATGCTTTTTTAAAGAAAAGAGCAGAGGAAAGGAGTCATAGCCCACAAATGGACTAGACTACTCTGAAGCTATTGGTTTCTAATTCAGGAACTAAGCGTGCAACTGGCAAGACACAATTTACAGTGTTCACATCCCAATAACAAAACCTACTATCTTTTCCTTTTCAACCCAAATAGAAGAAATAAGTTGCTCTCCAGATTGCTGTTACTGCTTTTCATACATCATGTCTTCCTTTCTCATTTCTGTTACCAAGGAGCAACTCTTTTAGAGAAAGTACTGCTCACCATGCCTAACGAATCTAGAATAGTCTAACCCTTAAGGTAGCAAGTTAGACTTATTTTCTGATTTAAGTTCACCTCACTGTACAGCCTTTAAGATACATTACAAAAGGAGTCAGCCCAGATTCAAAGCACTGGAAATAATACCGGAGACAAAACAGCCACTAAGCCATGCCCAGATGTAGCATGAAATGACAGCAGTTTAACCAAAGCTGAAATTCCTAGCAAAGAAGTTTCCAGTCAAAAGCAGCAATACATGCACTGCAAATTTAGATCCCCCTTAACTATACTTTTTATAAACTATAATGTGTCTTGTGACATTCTTAGCAGACTAAAACCAGGTTGGATTTAGATACATGTTACAAAGTGAGAGTAATTTTCCTCTGTGGTAGAATGATCACATGGAAGAATATTTTGCAATCCTATTTTAATTCTACAAGGATGGTCATCATTCCCAAGTAAGGATTAATACTGTGCTGATTAATATTTGTTCAAGCCATCAAGGCAGGCATTGTCTTCCAATTTAGCCAATCTGTTTACTAATGTATCAAGTTATTCAAAGTAAAAAAAAATATATATACCTCAGATAAGAGTATATCCAATGCAGCACAGATTGGTGGCTTGGCAATTGTGACACTGAGAATAACAGTTACAAAAATAAAATGCAGTGCATATGGTTTCAGTTTGAGAAACCTTGTTATGTTCAAGAAATGGTGGATTCAATTAATCAGCTTAACATAATTAAACAATGATGGTAAAAAACAAGTATTAAAACAGTTACTCACTAAGCTTGTGAGCCTCAGCTTCAGCATTGGCAACACTAACTTCTTTCTGTATTTCACTTTTGTCGAGCATATGTGGAACCCCTGCTATCTAACAGATCAGAAAAAAAGATTTAATTATGCTTTTAAGTTTGATGGGAGATAAGGGATAAAACCTTTTGATGGGACACTAGGATTTGATTGTACTATCACCTGTGCATCAAACACAATGTCACAGTAAAAATAGCATTAATCTTTACCTGTGATTTTTATCTGACTTAAAATGATTGATTTTCTCCTTAAAAGCCAATTGACTCTTTAATTTGCTGATAATGATTCAATATTACCTTTTGTTGGACTCAAATTATAATTAATTTCCAAAGCAAACATAGTATTAAGGGCTGCATTCCATAACTCAAATTTTCTTCTTACATGTTAGTAACTACTTATAAGAGCATCATGCTCTTTAGTGCAAATGCAACTACTTTGGTGTCAATTAGTACATCAATTATTCTAAATACTTTTATAGAACTGTTCCATATTTGTTGCTGAAGGCAGAGTAAAGGCAATTTCTCTCTGGATTAACTTCAGCTAAAAAAATTCAAACTGATGCATAGTGCCTATTTCATTCAATTACCTGCATTTTCTGTTCTTTAGAATCACACAATTGCAATAGGTACCATGAGGAATTTTGCGGCAGAACTTCAAGTAGGCTCAGAGCAGGATGGTTCAGACCTGCCATCAGTGCCACTTCATCTTGCCGGTCAATAGCCTCATTCACTTGGACTAAAGCTATGTGAACTGAAATAAAAAAAATGCTTATAAAACAGCAAATACGCTTTTGGGAAAAAAAAAAAAAA